>ATSW01011601.1:0-14853 GCA_000444245.1 Botryllus schlosseri
CACATCAGGTCCGGCATATTTGATGGAGCGATGATCTTTTCGGTCGATCATATGATATTTGGACGACGTGGACGCGCGTGCGTTGTACTTGTGCGCTTTTGATTCAGAGGTAAAGAAGTCATTGAAATATTCGGGGCAACGACCGCAGTGAAACTGATACATAAACTTGGCGATTTCTAGTTTCCGCATATCTTCTATGTTTAGGACGCCGAATCTCTTCAGCAGCGACTTAGAATAGAAAAATTTCACAAAGACAAATTAGAATTAGATATAGGCTAGGCATTCCGCTCTAATTAGTCAAATTATACCACTAGAATTATCATCAAGTTCTCCAAGTCAGGCTGAATCAGAAATGTAAATAACGCATTTGTGNANAANANTGCATTAATTAATACAACTGAGAACAGGTGTTGCTCGTGACTGAAGTTGTTAGATTTAAGGTTATGTGAGGCAAAGGATTGGAAATAAATGCATGGATCTGATTGAAAATAAATTATGGCGCAAAGGCAGAGCAGATTGTAAAGTAACGAAATCGTTGCAGTCATTAATCATTTTCGTGCTTGACGGCTCGGAATCTTACCACAGGCGAGCCATTGTATCTAATTATCAGGCGTTTGTCGCCACTATGCCCAGCAACAAAGTGAATCTCGCTGAAAGCCTACTATCAGTATCACGAGATAAAGGCCACGTGCCTACCTTCGGCGAGCGCGGGCAAGCGAGCTGATCGGATAAGTTCAATTGCCAGCCTTACTCTGAANTTTAATAGGCTTTAAAATAGCGTCGCTTCAGATAACAGGCTTTTAAGATGTTCCAACAGCGATCCATCATTGCGCGGATCGTGAATACATTTACATAAATTATCTACGTATCGAAATGAATTTTGTTTTATCGTGCGCTACACAGAATTATACGTAAATACAAACTAGTTAGTTGACAATATACGAACTATAGTTTTTTTTATGATTGGTTCTAGTTCTAATTGTGGTTATAGAAAAGCGAGTAGTTTTAGCTCTAGTTATAGTTGTGCATTTTGTAAATCCAGTACGAGTCTGTATCTTACAGACATTCTTCAATGTTGGCGTTCGCCTTTATTTAGACTAACTGTGCATCTGATCCGCTCGCATCAAACTATATTGTCATGGCGCAGTGTTGCCCTTCTGCCAGAAGGAAATAAAAAGCAATTCGCATTTCATTGATGGGAACTGGCCTATACGCCTACAGCGTACAAACTATACCGTTCTAGTTAGTAGACGGTCAACCAACTACTGTATTTTGCGTATTATAATTCTATAAGTTGATAGATTTGAAAAAATGATTCGTTCTAGTTCTAGTTCTAGTCCATCATTTTGAAATCCAGTATAGTTTGTACAAGTCTAGTTGTAGAGTCACCTAAATTTTGTAAGCGGAACAAAATCGATAGTTCTTCATGGATATGGTCAATGTAGTTGGCGCCGCAAATTTTTACTCAATTGCGAGCAGAAGTAGTGATTTCCGAGATGTGTCAAAACTGCTTCAAGTAAAAGTATAAAAACTAGAAGGTCCGAAAAGTAGTCAGTATAGTTTGGAAAAGTGGATTTGGTCGAGCTTTCTCATACTTTCGAATTTATCTGTTATTCTTTTCCATCCTGTGTGCATGCCTCTTATTTACATCGCCAAGGTCGTTTCGACCCCTTCCTATCTTATCGGTGTATCGCAGTATTGTGGTGTTCGAATCTCAGTGAAATTATTGATAAACTGATACCGAAATAGCAAGATCCCTCTTCGCAACGCGAAATGACTAATGGCACTACAGATAGATTTAATTTTACAAAACGTATTTTCGAAACTGCCACGGGGTTTTTAAGAATATTTCAGAGATAAAAATGACACACACTTATACCTAATTCCTGTCTACATTACGATGTCGAAAGTGCGTAAAAATGTAGTAGCTTTGCCTACAGAACTGTACAAAGGAAGTAGTCTGAAACACAACTACCTGAGTAAAGTGCAAGTATGTAAAACCTACTTGAGTACTTCGAAAAACTAGGTGAACTTCGATACCGACCGTCTCTTATGATCGCAAGTGTTGAAAAGAATGATATTTCAACTATTTCCGACTTTGAGCAGTCGCTGCTCGCCCACGAACAGACTTGAATACAGCTCAAGNAAGATCAACTTTGATAAGTAATCCTATTACGCGCGCAAAATATGTTTCGGAAGTATTCGACAAGGAAGGCCGTTTCTGTAATCTCAGATTATCGCTCAAGTTTAGAAAATGATCTGGTCGTGGGAAAGAAAACCTACAACGGCTACAAGTGCTACACATAACGCAGATCACTAGTCTGGATTTCTAACTATGAAACCGGCTGGCTATAACTCATTTTATCGCTTGTCGTTTTGTATTATATTTTTTTTTTTTCATTCAGGGCGCATGCCTCCCTTTTACATCGCCTAGTCCTAGGTGCGTGTCTGATTTCAAAGACAACCCGAAGTCGTTTCGACACCTTCCTAGCTTTTCATTGTATCGCAGCCATGTGGCGTTTTGAAACGATGATTCTGATTCCGATTCTGATACTGACACGATTATCAGTGCACAAAGTTATATCTAAGTGATTAATATATTCATACTGAAATAGACCCGAATATTTTCGGCTGAAACTCGTCAGTCGTAATCGTCAGCAACTAGTAGAGAATTGAAAATAACATTTTATATCAACAATCGTATTTGTTCATATAGGATGGTCGATATACAACGTTTACAGTTGAATAATATATTAATACTGAATTAAACCCGAATATTTTCGGCACTGGTCACTGGTAATCGTCTGCCAGTAGTTGAGAATTCAAAAGAACGTTGTATATCGACAACAGTATCACTAAATATAACGTTAACGGCATGATAATTCGAGGAATCAGTTGGCTTGAGCACATTGTATGCTATGTTTAGATCATACACAAATTCATTTTGTTGACACAAACTAGGTTGGTTTAATGCACGTCGACTCCAAGGTACGAAAATGAGAGAGTTTAAAGTTATTTGAAATCTCTGCTAGTTAGATAGCTACCCCTGACGAGTGTCAGCCGAAAAGATTCAGGTTTCTTTCAATGCAAATATATGGTTCAACTGTATGTTGAAGTTCTGTATACCTCCAAGAGTGTCTTCCATGTACATTTACTCGCATTTTTCACCCTGCGTGATCCTATTCCCCAGAGGCCGGATAAAAATTAAGTAGTTTATATTCGATATAATAGCGATTATATTTGACGTCGGCGTCCTTCTCGATCTAATTTGTTCGACGGGGGGCGAGGAATAAATATCCGGACTTTTCATCATCGCGAGAACGACGTTACTTGGAAAGAAATATCGGTATCAGCTATACGTCATTTTCCCCATATCTAATCGGGACAGGTGATTTTTTCATCAATATACTTCATTAGACTTATTAGCGATAATGCTATGGCTGATCACGACTTCAGGACTTCACAGAAATATCGGCATCATTCATATAACAATAAGGTTACCATATTTCGGAAGCGGGCAGTTTTGGACAGTTTATACAAATCATAAACGTGTTACGTGATATTACAGGACTAGAAAACTGCTGATTATGAAATTTGTACTGGGAATCATGTTGTGTGGACAAAAAAGGTCATCTTTCCGGCTAGACTGTCGAACTACCCACTTTTTAACGGTTGCTGTTTGTGGAATTCATGGTGTTTGTCGACTACTATGGTCATTTACACCAGGCTGATACCGCTTAGTTTTTATTGCGTATCTGCCGACCTGTAGCACGGACCGCTTCGAGGCTTTTTGTAAGATGCCGCTTACGCGGATGAGATGGCGAGGAGGAGCCTATATAAACCTCCATCACTTAGGTAGGAATTCTGGAGTCGACCTCGATCGGACTCGAACCCACAATCCATTGGTGTTGTAGCTGTGGATTATACCACTACGCTATCGCGCCACGGTAATGGTAATGCGCCAGCACGGTAATGGTAATTTTGTGGTGTTGACTAAAAAATGGTCATTTTCAAGTCCTACTCCCGAATGACGCGCTGAAACGTCCGAATTTCAATTTTCGCGCCACTTAGGATGTTTTTTAGCTATAAATGAGAACGGATTTCTTACAAGGAGGACATTTAGGCGTCCTCGGAGGACATTTTCGATTTCATGAAAAAAGAGAACAAATCCTCCTAAAGGAGGACGTAAAAGCTAATCGGACAATTCATAGCGTAATGGTAGGGAGCCAGAGAACTATAATCTGCGGCTGCTATAGGCTGGGAATCATCGTTTGTAATCAAGTAGATCTAGATAGAACGTAAAACATCGATGACAATATATAAAGTCTATAGTCCTTAAAGTATAAGTACATATAGAAGTGGCGATTTCCAAGTAAGTAAAACAATCAGTGTAACCTTGTTCTGACTAAAAATCAGAAATCGTTAAGTTAGAAGTGTCTAAAATCATATCCGCTTGAGTAATTTGCGCAAGCAGCCAAAATCGACTTGACTTACTCTGATGAAGTAGAAGTATATACTTCATTACTCACGACCTCTGCTTATAGGCGTCCAGACTTTAGCTTATTTCATGCCCAGGCATAGCGATGACTGCTAATCTGTGTTACAAATAAATGCTCTGAAATTTTGAAATTGTGCCTTAAGCTATATGCCATATCTTTTAAATATCGGTCTATTGTATCGGTCAAGGTGATTGATTTTGTAGGTATCGGCTCAAAAATCCGATATCGACTCTAGTCACCATATCACGAACTGTGCGTGTATAGAAAAAGTGTCGGAGCGTTTTGAAGTTGCAGTGTAAAGTCTACGTGCACTAGACTTCCGCTCACAACCGAGAAAGCGACGATTATAGAGTCATTGGTATTGTCTGATCGTAACTATATTACCTTGTGATGTGGATAAAATCTGGTCATTACCATCGACAACAAATGAATGCGTGTTTGAATTTGACAGAAGCCGACATTTTATCACACACATTCATATTCAGTGCAGTTCCGTTTATTAATTTATTTCGCCCTCTCATTACATGACAATATCGACATAAAATCAAAAGATCGGAAGATATGACGTTACCGGCATGAAGGCTTTTTGAAAGGCTACTTCAAGTCGTTTCGATACCTTCTTATATCTTTTCATTTTGTCGCAGTCGTGTGGTTTTTGATATTCTGGTTAAGTTATTGGTAAAGGTTTAGAACCACTGTGATAGTCTCTTGCAATTCGTGCAGAACATATGTACGAGGGCGGGTGTTGTAGGCTACTTACGCGCTTCAGATTCCAAGACACTTTTGCGATTTCTGATTATGATTGCAGTCAGTTGTTTGAATGCGACCAGTCACGCTTCAAGCGGATTACCGTTCATTACAAAAGCGATGTCGCCGGCATGAAGCGGATCATTATTGTGTCGCTATAAATCATGTTCTATCGACCGCCTTTGATAACTAGGCTCAAGGAAATTTTACGGCAGAGCGAAGTTCCGTGGGATACACTATTTCTCCCACTGTTTCACGTCGCGCCATGGGAAGGGTGTAATACACTCTAGTGGGAAATACATGTGTTTGACATTCCCCTGCCAATGAATTTGGATGGCAAGATATAGGTATTTAGCAAGCAAGCTCACAGTGAGGCTCATGTTTGAGAAACTCAAACGGCTGGGCAAAACCGGGTTCCCGGGTGATTCAATCCTGAATCGAGTGTTATAGGCTTTGAGTTGAGTATCACTAGCTGATCAGGACTTCACAACATTATGAATGATTTGGAAAGTTCAAATAGGAATCTTTCAAGGGAACTCAAAAATATAATCACATCCACATCACACTAAAGATGATTTGGTATGACCTCACCAATTCCATTGCACTTTGTGGCAATGATGTGGATCACGACTCCACAGAAATGCCATTACCTACCAGTAACGTGCGCAGCTTCGTACATGTTTCGTATGCGACGATACGACCAATCGAGGTTTACCGCCTTCCACGGTGAAAAATAGTATCGAAATTATAATTTCCATGGATACATTAACTCTTAGTGGCAAGAAGCGTATCATTTCAATACTTGAAAAATCATTTCACACTAATCGGCCACGAATCATGAGAATAGCAAACTCGAAGCATAACTGCGAATAGTGAGCGCTGCTGGTTCACTATATTCTGTTACAAATTCGTACCCGTCACGCCACAAAATCGACTTCCTCCGGATAAGGTAATAAAGTCCGGCTCATTTACATAATTTGTAATCATAATGATCTCTTGTACGACATTGCACGCAGCCCGCGCGCTATCGTAAAATTGGAAGCTCGCGTGCCACACATCATAAAAACCATTGTTTGGTTTTTATGATGTGAGACACGCGAGCTTCCAATTCTACGCAACAAAATTCACGATCGCGCAGTTCTTGAGGGAATGGTCACAATTTTGGAAACTCTCCGCAGATACTACTTGAGTTTTAGAGCAAGTAAATTCGAAATTCGAGGCTTGCTGTACTAATACATGTCGGACCGTCCTCATGCATCTGTTTACACAATTAAAACGCCATTGTTTTCGTTATGAAGGACAATATTTGCGATTGAACTGCACAAAAGGGACCGTCCTGAATTTATTTGATAATTCCTACTTGTGTACTTCCTTTCTGTACGAAATAACCGGGGTAACAGTTCAATTTGCACGTGTCAGATCGAATAATATGTCGTAATATTGACAGTGTGCTATATATATTGTTGTGATAGCACCGAGGATGTGATTCACAGGCCTTGACAGAAGCAAACGGATCGTTTGACTATAGTTACTGAGGATAAACCCAGACGAGCATCAGCCGAAAATACGATGTTCATTTCAACACGAATATATTATTCGATTGAAGAGTCGTTGAGGTATAAAACTTTAGTAGAGATTCTTGGAGGTACAGAACTTCAATATGTAATTGAATGGTATATTGATATTGAAATGAACCTGAATATTTTCGTCTGACACTCGTCAGGGGTAATCGTCCACGACTAGTAGAGAATTGGAAAGAAGATTGTATGTCAACAATCGTATCACTAAATATGACGTCACAAGCATGAAATTATTCGAATTATGTGAGTGTCAGCCGAAAATATCGAGTTAATTTCAATATTTACGCACTATTCAATTAGGACTTCAGTACTTATAATACTATCTTATACGTCAGTAAATATAAAAATTTCTTGCCAGTTCTCTAATAGTTGCTGGCGATTACCTTTTCAGCCGACAATATTCGGGTTTAGTTCAATATTAAAATATTCTTGGATCGATAGACTATTCGGGATAAAAACTTCTGAAAACAATTGCATAATATATTCATATTAAAATGACAAGAAACAGCGAGTTGGTTTGTAAGCGTGGATCCTGTACGATTGATTTTCAACTGCGATTGACTAGACAACATCAGCGGGGTAAATTCAGCGTAAAGGAAGGCTCAATGGCCTCAGAACTACGTTACCATAGCTCTAAACAAATTGACTATCTTCCTGAAAAGGCGATCAATTCGAAATCCAGTCTCGGACGCTGGGAATTCTCAGCTCCGTCGAATTGATCCGTTCTTTTTTCAAACCTCTATCAGCTGGGTGTACTCTCTTCCCCTTTCTCTTCTATACGCCTGCAAGTGTGTTTCCACATAAAGATCCTCTGCGAGAGACTAACGGGGTTAGTCGCAAGAATGAGTATTGGCGAGGGAAATGTACGCGCACTAGCACGGTGGTTATATCTACCGTAGAAGCAGCGGATCGATATTAATAAGATTCTTCTTTAGCTGGCTGTAATACGGAGAATTTTAACACATTCTAAGTGTACTCAGTAACTGATATGGACTAAGCATTTCATGAGACTCTTGGAGATACAAATAGTGTTGAATATTGAAATATACCCGGAAATATTCGGCTGAGAATCGTCAGTATCTATAGTCAGAAATCCTTCACTGGTTTCTGACGAGTGTTAGCCGAAAATATTCCGGTTTATCTCAATATGAATATATTATTCAATTGCATTATACGGAAAAATCAAAAGTGTACTTGGAATGAACACAGCGTAAGGAGGGGAATTGAAATTTCAATAGGCTTTGGAAATTCACTGTGTTCATTGCGAAGGCAAAGGATTTGAGAGTTAATTGGCTCAATATATAGCTGGAAGGTTTCATTATTACGAGAATGGACGTGATCAATGCGAGGCGTATGATATTTCGCAATTAATCACCGATGGCACTAGTGTCAACAACAAATTCCAAGTATTTCAGCGAGTAAAGAATCTGTAGTTGCAATTTGCTGTGACGCATGCGCGCATGTCCACTGTCTTTATCGAGAGAAAATCAATTTCTTGTGACCCAAAGCCAGCAGATGTCACGAAAGAAAATCGAATCACCAGGGGAGATGGGGGAAAATGATCCGCCATTTTACGAATCTCAACTCCCACGAGAATCACTCTCATTCTGAGACTGGGGGCAGATCTGACTTAGAGGACAGGAAATTCTTACTGGTTTTGATTAACATATTCAGTTACATATTTAAGTTTTGTGTACCCCCACGAAACTTTTAAGACCGGTTTCCTAATATAACCGAAATACCCGTCATTCTACTATAAGATTTATTACTTTCGGCGAAATTTCTCTAGCTCTATCCTCTCTATTTGTTTCAGAATAGTCCCAAGGCTTTAGGACTTTGATTCTCTATGGTACGCTCATGCTGACGAGCACCCCAGCAGAAAATATTCGGGTTTATTTCAATATGAATATACTATTCAATTGTATAGTATATTGAAATCCGGTACCGTACCTCCGAGAAGCTCTTCATATCCCCATTCTAATAAAATGTGCGCAAAAATATTACCGGTTATTGCCGTTCATATGCTGCATGATTTCATGCGTGCGCGTCGATGGACTGATCGATATTTTAATCATGAAATCGAAAAGGATTAATCTCTTTCCAAATCGCAATATACATTCCCTGGATTATCGAATCGAATTTCACCTGACTTGTTTCCGGATTATCCCCTTTTCTCCATATATGGCGATAGGTGATGGTGAAGGTTGATCGCCAAATAATGGTCGATTCATATATCTATGCGGTGTGCAATTGCGTAATATATTCGTATTGAAATGAACGCGAATATTTTCGGCTGACATTCGTCCATGGATAATCATCAGCATCGAATAGAGAAGACCAAATATTCGAGTCTGTTTCAATATCAGATATATATCTATTATTCATTCGTATTCTAAAGCTCAGTATCTCCAAAAGTCTCTTGAAATATCTATGAAGGTTTGAAATGCTTCCATTTTATTTTGGCCCGTATCGCCTTTTCGCTGCCCGACAAATCTTTTACACAGTAAAATCTCACAAACTCTTGATGCTCAGAAAGATAAATCATATTTTCCCGCTCTTATTTCAGACATCCCTAACACGTTTAGCATGCTAGATGCAGACGATGAACCCAATTCCTTGAAGATGGCCACCGCCACATCGGACGCCGGCAATCAAAATGGCCAGGAAGAAAGTCACCAATTTCCGCCCATGGACATGGACGCGCTCGACCAGGTGAGATCGTTCGTTCGTTGGCGCGTTTATACAACGTTCTTCTGAATTCTATACGGACGATTACCACGAAAATATGCTGGTTTATCTCAATATGAATATATCATTCATTTTATAATGAAGTTCTGTACCTCCAAGAGTATCTTCGTTTATTTATAAATTGAATCCTTGAAATTAACCACAAGACACCCATACTTGGGCCTAGAAAAGGGAAATAAGAGACATATGCATAGTTGCACACTCAATGAAATGCAATAACAAATAACGATTTTTCCTACTTCCTAGTTTAGTCAAGTCCGTGCTTTTCAGAAGCCAGCAGTGTTCGCGATCGGGAAAGGCAAACCCGGTAAAGTGTCTAAGAAACGTCGACGGGATCGCAGCCCGAGCACCACTATTAAGCTCAGGATGCAACGGAGGTCAAAGGCGAACGATCGGGAAAGAAACAGAATGCACGGATTGAACGACGCTCTAGAACAACTCAGGCAAGACTACTGATTTTGTATATACCTTCACGAGATTCAACTCATCAATTATTTACAGGAAAGCCTTACCCGCGTGTCCGGACGACACGAAATTAACGAAAATCGAGACCCTCCGCTGCGCTCTGAGCTACATCAAATGCTTACAAGAAAGAAAANAGAAAATGGACCGAGACGAAGCCATGTATCAAAGTCAACAGCCAATCTACCAGCAAGGACATGGTCAGTTATTCCAGTCCAATTCTGGCGTCGCCGGTGGCATGAGGCCAAACCACGGATCCATTGTCACACAAGAGGGTCAATATGCGCGCGGCGTGACGTCACAAACGGCTCAATATCAGTTAGATCAGCAGCCTTGCCACGAAGTCAACAACATGGGATTGATTGCGGACGTTCTGCCGCCAGAATTGAACGAGGATGAGATCAGAGATTGCATCATAGACTTTCAACAGTCTTTAATGACACAACCGTCTTGTGATGTCAACGCTATCGCCACTATCACGTACGAGTATGAGAATATCAACAACAACTGTTTCACGCAGCAAACTCTACCCGCGATGGCTCTACCCAGTCAGACAGCGACAGCTTTGGGTCCGCCCACACCTCCCTTCTCATGCAGCAGTCCTCTGATGACCACAATCAATCATTTCAGTTTTCCGCAGCCCCCTACTCCAAGCGATTCCGGGGATTCGCCGTACAGCAGCCCACAGAAGTACTCGAGTTTTAGCAGCCACCCCTGCGCGCCTCGACCTCCAATCTTCAACAATTCCGCGACTCCGTATTACGCTCTGAAATAAATCCCCTTCCGCTGTTGCGAGACTGTAACCTTTTCTGAAACTCTAGACTAATTTCACGGCAAACTTCAATCATAGATAACTCTCATGCATGGATCTGCGAAACGCCAAATTTTGAAAATCGTTTTGTATCACTTTTTTACGTCTTTCCTACTCATAATACGCTACTGTACGCACATTTACGGTATTTATATTTCTTCCACTGACTTCCGAGATCAGCAGTCATTGCTACCCGTTTCTTCCCGACTCTTCTTTCGCTATTTAAATATGAAATCGAATGCATTTGAAACTCGGGGCGTGTTGTGAACGAATGAGTGGGAAATTAGTATATTCGCCTTCAATAACTTCGATTGCAAGATCCAATTTAAAAAGACTCTTGAAGGTACACAGAACTTCAGTACAACAATAATATATTCAGATCGAGAAAAAATAAACGAATATTTTCAGCTGACACTTATCAGGTGTAATCTCAGAGGTAGTCATAGTAGACATCGTTGACACTCAAGTTGAATTAAGTAGAAGTAATATCAGCACTCATATATAGGTAGAAGCGGTGAACGCCAAGTAAGGAAAAAGTATGTATTTCTAGGCCTAGTTTAGCCTGAAAAAATAAACTGAAAAATGTCACGTAGAAGCAGTCTAAATTCGCTGAACACTTGAGTAAATAGTGCAAGGGGTCAAAAATCTACTTGGGGTGCTTTGAAAAGTGGAAATATTTCGTCAGCAACTATAGTTCCATAGCAGTTTCATAGCTTCTTGGAGGTACAGAGCTTCAATATACAATTGCATAGTATATTCGTATTCAAATGAACCATGCTGGTAACGTCATATTGTGCGATACGATTGTTGATATACAATATTCTTTCCATTTCTCTATACTAGTTGCTGACGATTTCCCCTGACGAGTGTCAGCCGAAAATAGTTGGGTTCATTTCAATATGAATATACTGTTCAACTATAGTTCCATAAGCGGCACATTGAAAATCAGCAGAGTATCCCAAATCAACGACGTTCTTTTCAATTCTCTACTGGTTGCTGACGATTACCCCTGACGAGTGTGACTCGAAAATATTCGCATTTATAATAATATGAATATATTATTGGATTGTACTGTATATGGGTGATCCATATTTATTGTGAAAATCTCCATCAGAGTAAAATTCTGCTATGCTTACAGCACAAGGTTTGAGGTTTCAGTTTTGATTTTGGCTAACATCCGCGACGTGTTGACGTCCATCCGGAAATAATTTCTGGTCATCTGTTCTCTCGCGATAGAATTAAAATGGCGGGGGTAACTATAACCCGTTCGAGACAGCTCGAAAATTCGCAAAGGGTTAATGTGTTAGCTGCGCTTTCCGTCTGTCGCGTTTTGCCAATCTCAAATAACGGAACACAGGAAAGGGCTGTCGATGTTTGCGTAAAAATAAAAATTCGGATGTCGCTAAATATTGTCCGACTCGATACTTGGAACTATTTGCGCCTCATGATTATTGCAACAATTTACCAATTGAAATAATGTATCCGCATACAGAAAGTCCCAATGATAGGGTCAGGCTAGGACTTTAAATACCGTAGAGAGAGTTTCAGATATTTGTCAAATATACTGCAGTTAAGAGACTATAAAATCAATGGTGCACATCAGAAGCTCTTGAAATATTCACATGTGAAGTCACGATAAAAAGATCCGGTCGTCGTCATGTTATAGATGTAAATTATAGTCATATTGAAATAAACCCAAATATTTTAACTGTGAACGTATAATTCAGTTGTATATTGAAGTACTGTACATCCAACGTTCATGTTTTACGTTATCGGTTATTTTTAGGCATATATCTGGCAAGGATGAGTGAACTTTGGCTCAGGGCCTGTCGTACAAGAATTGGAAACCATAATAAAACGTGAAGCATATGTCTTCGGCGAGGTGATGAGAGGCCGAAAAACGAAGAGGGAAATTAATCACGCTTTATTAGTTAGACGCAATTATCTGTGTGATTAGGCCTTATGGCGCTAGGATATAAAGGTGAAATAAGTGGCTTGAAGTTACACGTTTAATTGATTTACGTCTTGCGATATTTAGTAGCTGATACCTATAAACACTTGCGCATGCGCATGCGCATGTGGGTGTTTTGCTCTCTTAGTAAGTGTTACAAGGCTATTTCTGTACCTCCTCCGTCCAAGGACATATCTACATCATGCGCGCACGGTATATGCATATGCGCAGATCGTGCGTATGTGTGTCATGATTCGGTTTGTACGACGCTAAAACATCAAGGACAAAAATACAAAGTCCTATTCCTATTTGATTACGTGTGTAATTGCTGCCTGAACAATTTAAGTGCTTCTTGGATATACACTGCCGTATACAGAGCTTCCGTATACAAGTGAATATATAGTATATTCATATTACAATAAACCCGAAAATATTCGGATGACGCTCGTCAGGGGTATTCGTCAGCAACTAGACCTAGTAGAGAAGTGTAATGCGGCTNTNTANGTANANNGTATATCAATGTGTATCATCATCATAAACGAAGGACAAGCATGGGCGTATAGTTGGCAGGTCGCAGATCTGAAGACACAGCTTCCTTACCTATAAACAGATTTGAATGCCCCGCTCGTCGAGTTAAATTCAATGATTGAACGCCCCGGTTAAAGCAGTATCGATGCTATTCGCTGTATTCGAATAAATCGAATAGATAGACGATAGACTCTCAAAAGTGGATCCCATCTGTTTCGGCGTCTGTCGGCACGCGTCGGCATTGTTTGAAAATAAATAGCCTCATTAACGACGCGATGGGGTGTTGTCGCCACAATAGATTTATTCAATTAGTTCAGTTGCTGGAAAATTGAAAAAAGTATACATTGTTACGTGTGCTAATGTGGAGTAGCGGTCTTCTTCCTTCGACTCTATCTAGTAAAAATTAAAAAAAAAATCGCCGGCATATTGCTGACACAACGCGTAACAGGAGCAGGCATTGACACAAATACGATGGCAATATGTGCCGGACTTCACGCTTCATGCTCAGTGCTCGTCGTCAATATTCAAAATTCATACATTTACCGTGGCTATACGCGCAACACGCGTTCCTACCAAGAGTAGGCCTACCTATATAGTTAGTAAGCCTGCCTATAATTAGGCTACTATTCTACATCAGGGGTGGACAACCTGCGGACGTGCGGCCGTCGACATATAATTCAATTAGTATGTGTTGGCGGCCGTCGGCATGCAAATTGAAATTACGAATTCACTCCCGAATTTTTGAGAGATTTTAGTCAATCTTGAAACTTTCTTCGCGCCCCACGCGATTCAATACGAATTCATTTTCGATTCTAATATAATAGTGTCTTTAGCAATGTAAGCCGGAATCGTGTGCTCCCCACGAAATAAATTTGTTTCTGGTTCATTTGGGCGATTCCGATATATTTCCACTAGACCAGGGGTGTCAAACATACGGCCCGTCAAACGATTTCATCCGGTCAATGAGTACATTGAAAAATGCTAGTATCGTCCAGCACATTAGCAACAAATGTTGAAATATTTTTGTAGGAAACACCCCCATCAAACATTCCCCTAATACAGGAAATGTAGAACATATGTTCACATGCCACATTAAATCCACCCGACAGGGGTGTTATGGAATTACTAGTCACCTTTAGGAACATATCTGTAACATTGACGATGAATTTCGAAAAGGTGCACATTGAGTTTGGAGTTTTATGTAAAAATGAACGAAAAGTAGATATTCACAGTAGCGGAAACGCCCATACGGAACTGTTATATGCACGTGACATGGGCAATATACTAGTTACACAAAATATAATTCCAATATATGAGGTCGCACTTCTGTATCACTTCCGACTCAAATTGTCCCTGGCCTTTCAGATAAACTAGAATCCTGATTTGATAAGAATTAACCAAATTCCAACGTCCGCGATTACAGTTAAATCTCTTGTATTCCCCCCAACGCGTATACGCAGGGCCAACGCTGCATCGCGAGTAAAAAAATAGGGGAAAAAATATCTCGAATTATTATAGCCGTTGGGT
>ATSW01011602.1:0-10335 GCA_000444245.1 Botryllus schlosseri
TATCGGTGTGGAGTTTGAAAAGGGGGCGATGAGTCGAAAAAGGTTGGGAACCACTGGCCTAGGCGATGTAAAGAGGAGGCAATTCAGTGATTTATTTCTGAAAGCCGTTCACACTTCGTGTGCCTTGGAGTTGAATTTTATCAAAATACGGCAACCAAGTCTTTGCCAACTGAAGGAGTTCGTGTACCACCTAAAAATAGTACTTTGAGCTTAAGCACTCTCTTCTACCAGATTATTCATTTCATGGTCTGTTTTCGGCATTTCTTCGATAGTATAGGTAGACATCGAAAAGTGTTTATCATGATCACCAATAAATGTTTCCCATGAACACGAATAAAAATTTATAAACGACAAAATCAATTGTTGTTTTTTGTGTCTTTGGAGAGACGGATATTGGGTCTGGTNGGGGGGGGGTATTAGGATTGGGGAAAGAGGGATATTAGGCCTTGGGAGGGGATGTTAGGCTTGGGGGAAATTAGGGTTATGGGAAGGGCGATATTAGGGTTTGGGAAAGAGGGATATTAAGGTTTGAGGAAAGGGGTTGCGGGAGGGAGATATTAGGTTGGAGTTAGGGGGATATTAGGGTTGGAGGTGGGTTAGGTTCAACGTTGGTGATCATGGTGAACACTTTTCGATGTCTACCTACTATCGAAGAAGTGCCCTGTTTTCTTTATTACTTTGCGATATTAGTTTCGCTTGTTGAACCTGTTTAAATCCCTTTAGTGTGGCAATAACTTATAATGAGATGCACGCAAATAGTCTTGAATTTTAATGAAGGTTGTGATGAAAGCAATCTTCAAATGGTGCACCATAAACCAGCAATACGGTCTCTGAAGCTTGGCGTGTTTGCAAATTTATATTTTCGTGTAGGTTGAAGTAATGCTCCTTTGAATTGTATTTGATCAGTGCTGCAGTGATATAGTGATCATCCAACCATAAATGTATCACATCCTAGAGTAATNTGCCTCTAGTATAAAACCCTGATTCGAGAGAATCAGCTAGACTCTTNTGCTAAACCTACTGTTATCAACGTCTGAAATATATTCGTATGTCTTGTGTAACATCTGCGTCTTAAGAACATCTCACCAGGATACAGGATTCCAGGTTAAGTAGTCAGCCAGCTAAACCTATAATACTTTGGTTAGCTATACTTCTACTCCCTACTTCTACTTCTCTCTAGAAATTGCAAAGTTGATGCATAGATACCATAATGGCAATATTTCCGATGCATTGCTAGGCCTATTTCTTCGCCAAAAAGACGTCCATACTTATAATACCAGATCTGCTTCTTCTAATAACTATTTTATTCCACGTGTGTCTTCAATGGCTCAAAGATCCATTGTCTTTTTAGGACCAAAACTATGGGGTGAGATTCCAACTGAATTGAAAAATGTCTTTTAACGAATTTAAATATCATTATAAAAAGCAGCTCTTGCAATCATAACCTTATGGCTACTGTTTAGTTTCTTCATTCTCATACCATTGAGAGTTTGGTACCGTTTGTATTGTTTACTTGTTATTTTACCAACTGTTTAGTTACTTGTTATTATATAGCTAGATTGACAGCAGTGATATGCCAAATCATTAATTATAGATATACATATATGGGTTATATGTAATTGGTATTGCATGTTGACCTATATATGACTGTCTGTTTAATGTATGAGGTGACCAGCTGACTTGAAGGCCTGAAGGTCGTATCGCTGGACACCATTTCACAGCATTACTTTCTTACACATGAAAATAAACTTCTGTCTGTCTGTCTGTCCAGTTCCCAGGAACATTACCTTGTATCGTTGCAGTACTATCATTGACACCACCATTGATATTCATTTGCTCTCAACAATGTATTGATTATATCACAGGTTATCTTCATCATGGAACCGATTAGTATATCCCAGCCAAGCTCACTACAGGAGCTAACCGTTGCAGCAATCTGTGGTAACTTAGCGCAAACAATATGCGAAGAAATGGGCAGTCAGTTGAAGCTACGACGTGACATCACTCTTCCCCTCAACATTGTCACCCGGATATTGAATTTTCTGATCAAATCTCTCAACCTTGATCCTATGCAAGAACAAGATAAAAGCGATGTACTGTTGAAGTTTTTCAAACTTTTCACGGACGCTTCGAGATGCACGTTGAATAAAATCGCGCTGTATAAAGCTCCAATTTCTGACGATATTGTAGAGGTTATGATTGATTTGGCGAAATCACATTCGCTCACGGAAATCGATCTTAGCAGCTCCAGTGACACAAAGGCGGATTACCGCGCAAACTCTGCACCCTACAATCACTCTCTCTTTCTTATGCGTTTCCTGATCGACGTCTGCGGAAAAACGCTGAAGAGCCTGATATTGACCAACACATCTTTTATCAATAGCATTCAACAAATTAGTAGTCTCAGCGGTAAAAAGGCAAAGGTACTTGGACAAGACCAATATCTAGCATCAGATGCTACCATTGAAGATATGCCTTTTGTGTTTTCTGTTAATAATTCTCCAAAACTAGAAAACCTTGATGTGTCTAGTCCGTTTACTGGATGGTTTATTGGTATCGATCCTGAAGCACCACCACTGTTGCGCTCTCTTAGCGCTGGTGGATACTCTGAAAAACGCTTGAATTCATCGATTAAAGAAATTTTGAGGAATATAGCATTCGGCGAGCCCGACTACCCAGTTCCTGCTGAAATGCCAGCTACGATCGCTTATCCAAAGAGTGAGCGAAAAATGTACAAATACAGGTTTTTCTCACGATTAGGATCGAATAAGGATTGTTTTGAGAAATTTGTGAAATATTGTAAAGTGAGAGAATACATTGAGGAAGACGATATCTTAGAAGAAAAGAGGGAACAGTCGGTGGTTCCCGGCAACTTCATTTTGCATCATTTGAATATTTTGTCAATGAAAGAGACGCTGGTACGTCTCTCGTTGTTCGGGACATACCTCTCGTTGGAGGATTTGGAGGGTACAGTTTTTCAATTGAAGAATTTGGTCCATCTCGACTTGGGTTGGCCTAAACATCAAGGGCGCGATATGACGACGCGATTTAGGCCGGGTGGAATAACGGTATGGCAAATATTGGACACTTTTCCACGCTTACGCTCGCTAGATGTAAGCGGTACGCCATGGGCCCAAGTTCTGTACGAAGAAGCTGAAATCGAAGATGACGGTCGTGTTTTGAAAATGGATCGTGAACGGGAACCGCTGGAGTTTCTAGGACTGTGGGGTACCAAGACTGCGAAATTGAAAAATATACACTTGCTAGCTGATAGAATATCCGGCGAAGGTAGTTTGGAACAGTTAGTGTTGTGTTTGGAGCTGTACTTGCACAGTTCGAAAGTAATATCGAATGTCATGTCGAATATATCCGAGTTTTTGGAGGAGACCATGTCGTACGAGAAACCCGAGTATTTGCTGGGTCTGATCGTGCAAATCATCAAACGTAATCGGTACAACAGCACGATGTTGTTCGAATGTGTCGCGTGTGTTTATTATTTGCTGCAGATATGCGCAAAGAGTTTGGACAGGTTCAAAAAACGTAGCGTCATCGAGGCCTTGGTTATGATCATCGAAAACAACATATCAACTGGATACGTGCAAAGCCAGCTGTTGCGCAACTCGATGATCTTGTTTTCGGCTTTCCAACTGCCGCAAGACGTGATGTTCGATTTTGACCATATCATCTCGCTGGGGCTACGCATTTTCCAAGAAATGAGAGACACATCCGAAATCGGAATGGTCGCCGGCAGCCTGTGCAATGCCTTGGTATGCACAGTGGAAATGGACGTGAAATCTATCGTGAGGAAACACAACTTTCTGGAAATCATGATAAACACGATCAAGCAGAGATTACAAGAGAAAAATGCAGACGAAGTGTTGGAGACTGCATGGAGCGCGTTGTGGAATCTGACGGATGAAACTCCCAAGAATAGCGAAGATGTTATCGGCAGTGGGGGCTTGGATCTTTTCATACAATGTTACAAGGAATTTCCTCAAAGTAACGAGCTTCACAGAAACATGACCGGAATGATCGGGAATATATCGGAAGTTGGTTATCTGCGGCATCATTTAGCTAAAAAGGAATATGTCGAAATCTACTGTGCTTTGGCAATAGTTCCAGGTTCGGGTATTGAAGTCGGATATAACGCGTCCGGCATACTGTCGAATCTTCTCGTCGATAAGTCTGACATTCTGAAAGACTTCGACCGAGATGTCTTGAGAGGGAAAATTCGCGAGTCCGTGCTGTCATGGGACGTGGACGTCGCGCGTAATATCAACTACCGTACTTTCGCGCCGTTGCTTGCAGTTTTGGAGTGTCGCGGCGAGCCGGAGGCACATCTGTGGGTGATTTGGGCGTTGCAGAATTTGTGCGATCGTGACGGAAAGTACGTCAACATGATTATCAAGGAAGGAGGGGTGTCCCGCGTGACCGAGATTCGGGACACGACTGACGATGATGTGTTGAAAGCGTTGGCTTCCAAGATTGTTGTTAAATGCGACGAGAAAGCCGCTGTATCTTCAATTTGACTTTTTTGTGTAGTTTTATCGTGGACACAGTAGATTTTTCTCGATTTCTCATGAAATAATTTAGTTCCGTTTGATTAGTTTCTCCGTCCTGGGATCAGTGTAACTGTATTAACGAGATAATTATGCTTTCATAGTGAATTCATTTAATAAATGTTACTTAACATTGAGTGATAGTGTTTTGCTTAGCGAAGATGGCAGACAGATGTAGATTTTTAAGAAGTGATGTTCGTCATTCCTTGTGATACTTACTGAAAGGAAGGTTTATGCGATAGTCATCTGATCAACATTCCTGGGTACATTTACACCAAGAATGCCATTTCAATACAGGCAGTTTGAACGAGAGGTGGTGTGATACGGAGTATCACTTATTCAGTGTACTCAAAGTCGATTTTGCCGACTTGTACTGCTTGGTCAAGCAACTATGATTTGACTTGACAAAACTGCTTCCCTCTTATACACTTTGGATCATGAAAAGTAGAAAGTAGTTTTGGGATGAGTCATCACCTAGCAACCAATTAATTTAGCCCCTGTATCCGGTAACTGAATGTATTTTTCGAGATCGCACGTATTTTTAGTGCCATTAGTAATTTTGTGGTAGTCTCGAAGATACTTGATCTAAGCCACCTCCGATTAACCGCTAACAGTATGTGACCTTTGGCCTATCGGCCAAATCTATTTATAATCACAATGGACGGTTCTGTTATTTATACCCGCTCAAGACGCACAAATCACAATGCGAGACAGAAGGCACGATGTGATGTAATTATAGAGACTGTAGAGACTGTACAGTCTCTATAATGTAATGAGTAGGCTGGAGAGCGTAGGAACGACCAAGTACAATCGATCACTCACCTAGGCCTAATGCCCGATGATACGGTGATTGATCCTGATTTTCCGACTGCCCTCTTAGATCCTCTTGATCTATATATTGGTACTTTGCCTGTGTGCTTTTTTGTAAAGATGCCATAAGAACTGTCACGTTAGGGAGGAGCCAAGACAAATCTTACTCTTCAAACGTTCTATAAAGGATGCGTGGTGCTAGATAGTGCTACTGTCGTGATTCCACCGGGGACAACTTACCAAGAGTATTTTCAAGCCTTCATTTTCTACGTAAAATAGTTTTGACATATAGTAGTACGTAGATTAGTTATCTATAAAGAAGTACTCTAATGAAAGGGTTGGTAGGCAAGGCACAGCACAAGACTACTAATGCGCTGAAGTGCTCTGAAAATGGATCACCAGACATGTGCATCCGAGGCACGTTTTCGCCACAGCGAGCCCCCCACCAGCTTGGCCCGCGGATGTTGAAACCCGACGCTTCATTTTGGTATTATGTATTAGCCAGATACGGGTCTTGCTGGTGGTATTAGTAATCATCGACTCGATCGTCACTTTGTGAAACCAGAAGCACACTCGCCTGTCACAATTTAATCGACACTGAGACGACGCAGTCATCAAGATTAGAAGTAAAACGTTTGGGAAGAGGCCTGGCATGAAATTGCTAGTAACTGTAACAATAGCCCGTTTTATCGTGCTACTTACTAGCACTGTTGCCCCACCTATTATCGCCTAATTTTTCATCTATATAACTGACTTTTGTTACAGACAGATTGATTAGAGATGTGCCCTTGTTTGATGCGGTTGTGATCAGACTCGTTGAACGAGCGAGACATTGTAATGGTGATTCGTCCGGTCTCTTGATTGGTAGGTCGTGGGTTCGTCCCCGGCCGGGTCAAACCAAAAAACTGGTATCCGCGGCTATCCTGCTAGGCGCTCAGCATCGGTGAGTAAATAACGGGGGTGCAGACTAGGTGACCTCACGGACGTATCGCATCTCCGTCGTCAAAGCACCTCGATCTTTTTTTCCCAATTAGATTAGAACATGAACTAGAATATGGCACAATCACGCTACCGAGCTACATACGAAGCTTCTCCCGGAGAGCTGTGCTCTGTCGTTGATCACGAAAACTACACACCAGACCGCCTTATACCCATTCCTGTTGAAATCACAAGAGAAAACTTAAAAATCCTTCACCACCCCCGAAATCACACACTCAGACTCATAATTCAGCATTATTTTCACCACGGCACGAGTAACGAAAAATATGACGTATCAGAAACAAACGTGATTGTGAAGGCGACATTGTAAAGCAAGCAAGCAAGGAACGTCCATCAATTTCAGCCAAACTGCTCCTTTTCCTTCTGAATCTCCATCTGCCGCCGCAATATCTTCCCGTTCTGCTGCTTGATACGTCTTATCTTCCTCTCGAGCACGCTCTCGCGATCTGGCGACGGCTGATGATTCTTGGATGTCCGCTTTACCTCCGTGACGCGACGGGATTTGGAGTTAGGCACGGTGGACGCTACACTTTTGACCTTTGGCACGGTTTCAACACTAGAGCCGTGCCGAGACTGGAACTTTCTTTCTTTACTCATAAATTCATCGGCGTGAGGGGGTGGTGACGGTGTTTTCGTTACTAAGATTCGCCTTTCTATCCCGGAATGAACTCTGATATCCGGTTCAGAGCGTTGGACCACGTACACATCATCATCTTCGAGGCTATGATATTTCCGTCGTGGGCTCGATTCTTCATCGTATTGTAACTGCTTGCCCAGCCGTTGGTGAACCGGGATTTTCTTTTTCTCTTTGTCCTTCAGTTCACGCTTCTCTGGCTTCTGTAAGCGTAAAGGACATGGGTGGTCAACGTAGTCTGTTACTCGAGTAAAGATAAAAGTCACCTCGCAAATTTCTACTCGCGTACAAGCGGAGGTTACTTTTTCCAGGACATGTCAAAACCATATGAAACGAAAGTAGAAAATAATAGATAGGTATAATAACATGTAGAAAATGAAGATCGCAAGTCGAGGGGTTGCATATTCTAGCAGTTAATCGGAGGTGACTGCTTTTAAAATAGCAGGGAGCACCTTTGCGACTGACGCAAAATGATTATAACCAGGGTTGAATGTAACCAAGTCAGAAGGCTCCGAGTCACAAGTCAATCTCACTTTTACAGTTTTGACTCGAGTCAAGTCGAGTCATTTTCAATTCACNNCNGAGTCAAGTCCGAGTCCAAGTCAGCGANNAGANGNTCGAGTCCGAGTCANNNTTTTATGACTCGAGTCTGAGTCCAAGTCATTGACAGCTCAGTTTCCAGTTAAAGCCTTGTTAACCCACTTTTTATAGCTCTATTTGGTGATATCGAATGGTTCGCATTCAAAATATACTAATTTTCCTCACTTTTAGCAGTTTCTGGTCGCATTTTCAAACACAAGCACTAATAGACGAAATCCCAATAGTGGAGTAACTATACTATTCTTCGAAATTGCAACGAAATGTCGGTCCTGGCCTTCTCAGTCTCGAGTCATATGACTTGGTTCGAGTCATGCGCAATGACTTCGAGTCGAGTCAATACACAGATTGAAGATTGACTCGAGTCGAGTCATTTCTGAATTTTGCGACTCGAGTCATTACAACCCTGTTAATAACCTTACAAATATCGTCGCAGTGGTATCGAAGTAGCTTGCGTCAAGTTTTCAAATTTTGAAGTTCCATTTTTAAAACTTGAAAAAAATCAACTTTTCGAAAATTTTTGAATTTTTTTCCGTCATATCTTGGCCATGGTTATGTCTGTCTCGGTGGTTAAAAGTTAATCGAGGCCAATATACGACTGAAAGAAGATGAGAACTTCACGTTCACATTAATTTTCCCAAATTGTATAAAATGGACAAGGGTTACTTTGTCTGCACTGCAACGATACGTGCAATTTCCGAAAAAATGCTACATTTCCAAGTCGCTATGGCGATTTCACTCAAAGGAGATGCAAACACGCCACTAACTACACTCTACTTTACAAAATCCCGGGTCTAAAATTAAGCAGTTATGGATAAGAAGAACTATTAAGTAGACATGGAAGTAGTATGGAAACATAACCCCTCTGAATCAGACCAAAGTCACACGACATACATTTATGACGTGCCCCACAGACAAAAACATGTTACAGATAAGTCAACCAACCTCTGCTCTGATAGAATCTGTGCGAGTCTTTCCTGCTCTGTTATCTTCCAGCGGACGGGACTTGATGCCTAGATGAAGGTTAAAACAAACGGATAATCTGAGATCCATCAATAAATTGGATAGAGAAATTTCTCCATGAAACAAGATTCATTTTTACTCCGACGCACACCAGTAGAATAGGAAGTGGAGTGTATGCGACAAACCAACATAACTACCAAGTAGATCAACTCTACACAGACCAACATAAAATGCATTCAACGCTTATTTTAGCTCAAGGATTATGTATATTATAGAAATACTGGCAACCAGATATTTGTCAACTCTACATTCTACTTAAAAGTTCAAATACTAATTCAACTTGATGATGTATAAATTTCCTTGTTTCGAAATCACACACCTTTACCAATGCCGATCCCACGGCCAGACGACCTTCTTCTGACCTTTGGGGTCAACTCCACATCCTCGGTGATATCGCCTGCATAACAAATCCAAAGCAAAAAGTAAAGCAATCGAAAAGCCTGAAATGTGACGCATCGAAAAAACCAAATGCACGCTGCACAAAACAGTAATACAGCAGAAAATTGACAAAACCTTGGACACCGTAACTGCATAAACCAGAAAATATGCCTCACAGTAATAGTCGGATTAAAAACAGATATTGCACACATCGTAAAATACACTTCACAGTAGTGCTCGGATTGAAATCACATAGCCTAGTCTGATAGTCATAAAAAATGAACAAGCATACATTGTTAGTCGGTTCACAGTGGTTAAATATTAGCAATTATAATAAGCAATATAAAATTGACATAAAGATGTTAAAAATGTTGCCTTGAGAAGGGTATATACGTAAAGCGGGCAACGGAGTTCCGTCAATATTAGCCAAGCAGAAATGATTACTATCAACGGGAACTTCCCAAATTCCATTTCTTAACGACAGAAATTGTTCCGTGGACCGCTAATTAATAAAAGTGATTGGTAGGTCAATGATAAGGTCCTCTCAAACATATACTGTCGAATACTAGTGTGTATATTGACAGTTCTTTTCAGCCACGAGGCAAACAAAAACATACAGTCGAACACGAGTGAATATATTGCCAGTTTTCTTCGGTCATAGGTTATAAAACACATATACCGTGAAACACGGGTGAATATATCGTGCCTGCCAAGTATCGTCACATATGCAATCGACACGACACGAACATAACAAGATTTACAAATTCCTCATTTCAACTTCAGTCCTCCGACGAATTCCAAGAGATAAGCACATAATTTTAGGTTGTATCGAATTGTACATTGCCTCCGTTGTGAGTGGATCAAACTGATTGGTTATTGATTGATACAAAAATGTGTACAAAACTAATTTAAGTGCCCCATCTTTTTTCTATCAACTTTGGCATGACGGCATTTTTAAATCCGCAATTAAACAATGCATACTCATCACACCGAAAACACTCGATACATAAATAACATTTTATAAAACAATACCGGTCACATCACCGATACAGCACCAATAAAGGGTCCGCAAAAATGTAGAAAGTTATTTTTTGTTACCAGACCTAACACGTCGTCGTAATCGGCGACATCTTGATCGGCGAACGAAAACACTTGCTCCTCATGAAAGATCTCTCCTTCGCTGGACGACTCGGAACTCTCCTTTTTCGCAACGGCGTCTTTTTTTGTGCTACGCTCGTCGATAGATTTACGCAGCAAAACTCTCTCGTCAGAACCGCGCCTGGCTGTCTTTTTGGGCGGCTGCTTCACTGAACGGCTTGTGTCCATTGGCGGTAC
>ATSW01011603.1:0-19156 GCA_000444245.1 Botryllus schlosseri
TGGCCGGTCTGCCTTGCCAGCCCGCTCAGAGATGTGTATAAGAGACAGAGATATGGCTCTTTGCGAAATAATATTTTTTTTACTGAATTGATCAATATTGCAGCGAATCGTTGGTAAATTTTCATCACGGCCAGAATAATTAGTCTCGTGGCAGTATAAACATGTCTTTGAGAGGTAAAGACAACCCCGTCTTCAGGTTTAGGGGCTCGGACAACCTCTTTTCAAAATCCTCGTATTTAAATTACTGTCACGCCGGTGGCCAATATCACTCGCAAATTCTATGTACCCGACTCGAAATCTTTAATTGTGCGATACGTTGAGCATAGCATAAATGGCGACACCCATTTCAAAATGCAGTTTTCACATACACCTTGTCTTCCTGATCTACGGCGCGAAATGCACTGTTGTGGATGTGACATTCATAATTACAAACTCGAATTACAAACAACTCCATAGCTATCCACGTTCTTGATTGGTAAGTTAAACTCTGTGTAGCATACCGGCGATAAAATGTAGGCGTGTAGCGCAACGTTATGTTACCACCGAATACTTTGAGAATTGAGAAGTCAATAAATATTAAGATTTTCCCGAATCATTGTGACAGTCACATTCGACTAATATCAGTTATGATAAATTCTAAGCTACTTACGATGGATTGCGTTTTCAATGGTGAGGCTTGGCCTGTCAGTGCCTTACCTCTCGTTTCGAGCTATATTTTCGAACAATATACCAGTTTTTACATAGAACATATGGCGCACACGAGGAATCCCATGTAGTGAGTTCGAATAAGTGCTACCATGACGTCATGAATTTTCAATTGTGTCGTAACAGTTGATTGGCATGTATGGCTCTTTAAGAGTCGAGATAGAAAAAATAGGGCCAATATGGCTCTTCGGACAAAAGAGGTTTCCGACTACTGCTAGATATATATCCTGAAAATGTACGGGTATATGGCGCACTCTAGACAACTTTTAGAGATTTCCAATCAATTCAAATCGATATTGAGCCGACAACTCGTTTTCTAAATCAGTTACATCCCACGTCATGCATGGTTACGGTACGCAACGGCGTTGAAATGAATTCTTAGTTCCTTACCGTAGCCCCGAAAACATTTACCAATGCATTTTACCAGTAGACGATCCGTCGGCAAATCGGCCGTAACAGGTTGGGATTTCCTGCTATCTGATATCAATGATATTCCCAAACTGTCGTGTTGACTGATATCCGCACCTTGCAGTCTGCGGTCTACCTTTTCTTGATTTGAACAATTATAAAGTATCCCGTTCGTAGTTGCATTGTCAGTAGCAAAATCATCGAGCAACATATCTGAAAACAGATTGAAGTCAAGTATAATAGATGGCACGTACTCGATTTTAGCTATGCTTTAGCCTACTTCCACATCTCTTAACAGTTTGTTATGCAAAACCAGGGATATATAGAACTCTATATATCCCTGTGCAAAACTAATTACTTTTTTACATCTGGTTTTGGAAGGCACTTTTGAGGTATGTTGGAATCATCTCTCTGAATGTAATTGTTATACATGGTGAGCAAAATAGCGTCTGTGCCAAGGTAACTGAGTACATTTGCGACAGTCGCGCCGATTTGCAATGTCATTAGTCATTTGGCTATAAAGTCGACACGATGCTCTCTGGAATTTGAAGAGTATTTAGCGTATTTGGCCACTCGATGAAACCTACGTTTTAAAAATACTTACTTGACTACGCTTCCGAATTGCTACTTTTACTTCGACTTGATGTAGTTTGCCCTGACTTTGAAATCGTTACTTTTCCGTGTACCGTAGTAGCAATGTACAACGCTACGTCGACTTGTAGTGGAGTAACCAAGTCACAAGGTGCCGAGTCTCAAGTCAATCTTACTTTTATAGTTCTGATTCGAGTCATGTCAAGTCATTTTCAATTCCCCACCGAGTCAATGCCGAGCCAGCGTCAGGGCTCAAAGGGCCAATCCCGAGTCGTAGTATTGAGACTAGAGCCCAAGTCCAAGTCATACTGTTCGGTACTGTTCTGTCTCGAGTTCTAGTCATGCTAAACTCATTTTCACAGCTGTGTTAGTATGAACCGAATCCACGCATTCGTATTATACTCATTTGTCTCAGTCTTAACAAGAGATAGTCGGCGTAGAAGTATTTTTACTTTGTTGAAGTACTCAAGTTGGTTCTTCCACCTCAATCGGTTATGATTATGAACTACTACTAATTTTACATCACAGTTAGATTAGCCCTGGAATACTGACCGTTTTACTTACGCGACAATCGATATTTCTATCTGTACTTGAGTGGGAATTCATCGTCTTACTTCTACTTCTACTTGAGTATAAACCATGACTGTAATGACCACATCTACTATAGATTTGTCTCGAGTCATATGACTTGGTGGAGTCATGCGCAATGACTCGTGTAGAAGTCGAGTCACAGTAAATTTGAACGCAATATTAGCCACGCTCAAACGTAATAATGGGTGTCATGATTAAGTGATTTGCTGCGCTCAATACTCTGATATTTATTACCTTTGGCCTTATGTACTTATTACGGCGTGTGTTGTGTAGTAATTTCTCAGGCTTAAATTAGTTGCATCTAGACAAGTGGTTCCCAAACTTTTCTCGGTGGAAGGGCCAAATTTAGAATTTCAGAGTACGGTCGGGGCCGCACGAATACCAGGGCAATGTAAGGAACCCAAAATAGTCATCAAAATATGAAAATTCGCATTGTTCCGATCATTCGCTTGACGGCATTGGCCATTTGTGTTGCCGCGCTCCCGTTGTTCAGAACAATCAACCTTTGCTGGCTATTTCGGAGTAGTTTTATTGCCCTGGCGAGATTTCAATTCGTATTTTTGGAATCAGTGCGACACCTCCTTTCGATAAACACCGTCATATTAAATTATTCGGACGCTTGGGTCGCGAGCTATAGGACTACCAATTATACTGTTTTTTTGCCGGTAAAGCAGTACGCATCTCGGCGTATTCAATCGTGAGTCACTTGTTGCACACTTCCACACCTATCCGTAAATTAGTTATCAATACCCAGGGCCGTAACAGCACTTCGTCAGCCCTCTCCCCCAAACGTTGCTCTTGGCCCTCTCAGGCTTAGATGGCTGTTTACCGCTATTTATCATCTAAATCGGGTGTCCGTTTTAGGCAGCTTCTCTCTACTGATCGCGCGAAGCGCGAAAAATTTCTATAATTCATTATTGAATCGGTCAATATAATCGGGAATTGAAAATATATTGGTATCAATTTTTATTCTCTCTCTCCTCACGTAATTAGATTGACCGGTTGAGCCGAGTGAATCGTGTTTGAAAAGGTAGACCACTCAATAATAATTAAACATCTTCGGACGTATACCCGTTGGCAAGAACGAAACAGCACTTCGTTAGCCCTCTCCCCCAAACGTTGCTCTTGGCTCCCTCAGGCTAGATGGCTGTTTACCGCTATTTATCATCTAAATCGGGTGTCCGTTTTAGGCAGCTTCTCTCGAATAATCGCGCAAAGCGCGAAAAATTTCTATAATTCATGATTGAATCGGTCAATATAATCAGGAATTGAAAATATATTGGTATCAATTTTTATCCTCTCTCTCCTCACGTAATTAGATTGACCGGTTGAGCCGAGTGAATCGTGTTTGAAAAGGTTGGACCACTCAATAATAATTAAACATCCTCGGGCGTATACCCGTTGGCAGGAACGAAACAGCACTTCGTCAGGCCACTCAAAACACTTAGGTCTTGAGCTCCCATAGGGTGATAAACCGACCCCCCGTCCCGTTGTTCGTTTCTGCCACGAAATCAGGATCACCGTTTAGTGAGCCAGCGTGGAGCGCGAAAATTTTCGATAATTCCAAATAAAATAGGTCAATAAGATCGGGAATTGCACATATATTGCTTTCAATTACTTGTCCTCTCTGCTCACGTAATTAGATTTACCGGTAGAGCTGAGTGAGGTGTCTTGGAAACTGTAGGGCCCGTGAATAATAATTAAACATATTCGGACGAGCGGACCCGTTGGTACGACTTCGTTACACGATGTTATTTCGTGACCTCCAGTCTGCTATATCAAAAAATATAGAATCGCCCAAACGTACTAAACTAAAAGATGCACATATGATTTCAAATTGGTAGTTCTTCACTGGCGTATAATTCTTCCCTGCGAATTGGTAGCCAATTTGTCTCGTGAGGTTCAGATTGCCAAGACAGGAATATTCGGCGCCAGTCATTTAGGCGCCTATGGTCAATTATACCTATATGCAGGGTTGCCATCGACATAGCCCCAAAAATAAGGACAGTCGAAAAATAAGATTAGCATGAAAAAGCGTTTTTGAACATACTTTGTAGCCTATCTATAAGAGCCGTGGTATATCACATTCCATACCTGTCGCTCAGACAAAAATCTGCTCCAGCAACTCCGTTATTAGAAAGTGCTCACGACAGCTCAGGTCTAGGTTTTCCTTTACTCAGGGCCGAAACAGCACTTCGTCAGCCCGCCAACCAAAAAAAAACGTTGGACTTGCCCATCCCCATAGGGTGATAAACCAAACTTCTTCATCTCGTTGTGATTAGAGGCGTCAATAAAGATGAAAACAGGCCGTAGGCTACATCATGTTTAGACAAAATCATTTTTGAGCGTATGGAGCAAGAACTCCAGTAACAATGCTTGTAGTCTTGGTCCTGGCCGAATAAAACTTATTTGTGATGTTGGAATCGGGAATATTGCTTGGAACAATTGCGATGTGCAATCGTTGGTGAGGAATGATTGCTGTTGTTTGANAGCATGGAATGCCCAGGCACCCTCTGCAGAAGCAGCCTTGTCGTCTGTGGTCGTTGGTGCTCACTGCTCATTNACTTGTANAAAAATTATTCATCGACTCGCTCTAATTAATCATTATNACACACTTCTTGTGTTTTGGGGTATCAATGTGAGTTTNAATANCGGTCTTTCCTATGGCCTCCAGNTTAATGTCACAATTGCAGATATTGCAATGTGCGAAACACTTGNCCTTAANACTTCGTTAGATACCTTTGAATTANCTCTCGTAATCGTNACAAAAACGTTTTTACGCCTGCTCATTTNAACTAATCNGATTTAGCCTTAATNGTAGCTAAAACTACGTGCGCAAGTGCAATATAATTTACAACAATTTATCAATGACTAAATAGCTTTACTACTTTTTAACCAATGCGTCGACTGCACTGCGCCTTTTTTCACTACGCAGTAAATGCTGCNTTCNCCACAACTTGAGCTTATTCTGCTGTAGACCAAACAACAGGAANCTNGTACTGCTGCTTACTCCTAAAATGACGTCCGCTGTNGTAGCTTGGTACANACGAAACGGTTTCCAGTAAATTCGGCCACCGGTAAATTCGGCCAGGGCCGGGGTAATAATAACAGTTACAATAACATTACCTAACCTTAACCCTAACCCTAATCGTAACCCCAATCCTAACCCTAACCCTAACCCCTAACCTCCAAATCACTTGATAATANTATAATTATGTAATTAATTCACATTAATAGTTGATAATACATTTTTACACAAAATTCTCCGAGGACCGAATTTACCGATTGAATTCGGCCGTCGGTAAATTCGGCCCCGTAAATATNCGCGTTATCTGCGGTGACTGCGTGNTATAGGCANACCCTGTCCTCCAAATCACTTGATTATGNTATTANTATGTAATTAATTCACATTAATAGTTGGTAATGCGTNTTTATACAAAATTCTCCGAGGGCCGAATTTACCAGGTGAATTCGACCACCGNTAAATTCGGTCCNCGTGAATATCCGCGCTATCTCCCGCGATTACGCGATCTACGCATACNCTGACNTCCAAATCACTTNATAATAGTATAATTATGTAATTAATTCATGTTAACGGTTGGTAATACATTTTAATACAATATTCTCGGTGGGCCGAATTTACTGATGTAATGGCCGAATTTGCCTGGGCCGAATTTACTTTGGGGCGAGTTTACTGGCAACCCATTACAGCAAACACAATATCTTCTTCAATCGTAAATTGAACTCACTATTACCCTATTTTCAGTTTTTTGGTTCATAAGAATTAGAGTTACCATTTTTTGAGACCAGGAAACGACGACACTTGATACGATTGTTGATATACGATGTTCTTTCCAATTCTCCACTAGTTGCTGACGATTACCCCTGACGAGTGTCAGCCGAAATTGTTCGGGTTCATTTCAATATGAATACACTATTCAATTGTACATTGAAGTTCCGTACCCCAAAGAAGCTCCTTTCACAAATGACAAAATTTGTAAGATCGGACGAAAAAACTGTTAATTTGAACATTTTCAGGGGAAATACTGTTGTGTTGACTAAAAAAAAGGTCATTTTTTCTTCTCGACTCCCCGAAGACCCGCTCTAACATAATTTGGTTGTAGTTGACCTTTTTTTAGTCATCCTTGTCNTCACTGCCGTCGAAATGTAGATTTCGCGCCATTTATGGCGTTTTTTAGTTGTGCCTGTACGATCACCTGGCTGTCAAACCTATAGAGGACGAATTGCCAAAAAATGCACGTGGGTGTCATCGGAGGACGTTATAGATTCTTTGAAAAAGGAGGAGAAATTATTCTAAAGGAGGACGTATGGTGACCCTATGTAAATCACCTGAGACACAAGTTCCTATTCACAGATGGGCTACGCCGTACCCTCTCAAATAGCTCACGGCCTTCACATGCGGCTGTATTCGAGGGCTTTCATATTCTCGGACTTGGAGNAGAAGAATCGCGCTGTTTTTGTGAGCATCGACTCTGGAATGGGCTCGCAGATCATCAAACTCGAAGTCGTCAAAAAACTGAAAGCCAAATACGGGAACCTGTTAGTATGCTATACTATTTGAAGCTGGGCGCTACAGTGGACACAATCCAGTATTAATTCTAATGGGCCTACGACCTTGCGTTAAGATTCTCGCAAATCTGACGCGTTTTGCGTAATGCAGGTACGACGAGAAGAACGTGGTCCTGTCCGGCACGCATTCTCATTCAGGACCCGCCGGGTTCTTCCAGTTTTTGCTTTTCGAAGTCACGTCGCTGGGCTTCATCAAACAGAGCACCGAATCGTTCGTGGACGGCGTCGTGAAGAGTATCGAGATGGGTGAGTTCCGTAATTACACAAACTGCTTGATTTTAAAAATCCGCAAATAAAACTAGAACTAGATCTAGAGAACTACTCACTTACAGTACTCGAAACTGGAACTAGAACTACTCTCTTTCAAAACTAGCAACTAGAACTAAAACTAGAACTACTCCCTTTCAATACTAGCAACTGTAACTATAACTACTCACTTTATAATAAATTGGAACTAGAACTACTCACTTTCATAAACTCTAACTGCAACTGGAACTAGAACTAGCCACTTTACAATACTAGAAACCAGATCAACTATATTTAGAACTACTCAGTACTCACTTTACAATACTCGAAACTAGAACTGGAACTATTAACTTTTAAAACTAGCAACTAGAACTAGAACCACTCCCTTTACAATACTTGAAACTGGAATTAGAGCTAGAACCACTCCCTTTACAATACTCGAAACTGGAATTAGAACTAGAACCACTCCCTTTACAATACTCGAAACTGGAATTAGAACTACTCACTTTCAAAACTAGCAACTATACTAGAAGTACTAACTTTACAATACTAGAAACTAGTACTATTCACTTTCATAAACTCTCAACCACAACTAGAACTAGAGCTATAATAGTCACTGTACCATAACTAGCGCAACTAGAGCTAAAACTACTCACTTTTGAACACTCGCAACTAAAACTAGAATTACTCCCTTTTCAATGCTCGCAACTAAAACTAGAACTACTCACTTTTAATACTCGCAACTAAAATTAGAATTACTCACTCATTTTGATTAAAATGTTGTACTCGATGTATACTGCGGTGTAAGTCTGGGATAGGTTTTGATTTCGTTTGCAACGGGTTTATATTCACACCCGTATATAAGGGGTGGTACACCGGTGGAAATACACACCTTTTTGTTAAGAGTGTTCGACGTCACAATCCGCGTGATCTCCCGTGGTCAGTAACGAGGTTTCTACTTTTTCAGGAGCACTCTAGTAGGCTTTGCCCAAACGTGTAATACACTGTAAATCTATGAATAAGCCAAATGCACCAATCCTTTTCGAGATATATATACCAGGGGTGTAGTGAAGTTTACGCGTACCACCCTTTTGGGATGTATTGGGGTGGTACACGGAAACATCCCATTGTGCACTCCTGATGGGTGTATTTGACTCATTTCCCCCGTTGAAAGGGTGTGAAAGCACAATTTGCTGACTGAAAGTGCCGTTTCAGTATTCACACCCTTATCTTGGGTGGGATAGGAATGACATCTCGCAATGCCGCCACTATACTGTATGCCAGTGGCTCTCAACCGGGGGTCCGCGGACCCCTAGGGGTCCGCAAAGCAATTCCAGGGGGTCCGCGAGACGTCTAAATTTTCAAAATGATTGATAACTTACTTTTTAATTTTTTTAATTTGAGAAAGCCTGAGGCAGTTTCGCNCCACAACTGCTACAACCCCATGACTCACATCATTATAATAATCGTCTGACATGAAATATCCTACTGTGCAAATTCATTTTAATTGTCAAATTGTCAATAACCTACTGATACAAACGTATTGCTGTTTAAAGACATTTTGTTGGGGTTTGTGGAAAAAATAACAATATGAAGATATAGTAAAGTCAATCAGGGTGACTTCGTAATGTTTGCGAAACCTTTTCTATTTGACGTTGTCAGCCTCATCAAATTAGTGAACAGTCTTTCGAAATAAAAATATTCGAATTTTTTCCCTCATTTGTCCTAAAGAAGGGATTGAAACATCGCCACGAAATCCATTTTATCCTGTGATATAGGCCTACATAACCACTATTCTAGAATAACTTCAAGATGAGATGCTAGATAAAATGACTAGGCTGGACGTGATATGTTCCTTAAAAATACGTTTCTTCATTTTGGTGCCATAAATATTGTGATCACACCAAAAGTACCGTCGGAAGCGTTGCGCGTTAATATTGCATTAGCCTCCATCTATCTCTGTGGAAATGGATTTTCGGCACTCATCGTTCATGTCAAATCGAAGACGCGGATTTTCAAGACACGACCACGTACTTCAAGAAATACAGTTGCAAAATTAGCTTTGAAATAATAATAAAAGTCCCCCTAATTTCTACATAAATTGTATGATGTTATTTTCAACTAAAGTCATTTTGTTGCTGTTATCACAAGCCTACAGTTCATATTTGCACAAGACAGATGACGGTTGCACCATAATTGAGCTAAATTTGAACTAAAACTTGAGGGGGTCCGCGAGGGTCCGTGACGGTCAAAAGGGGTCCGCGAAGTCAAAAAGGTTGAGAACCACTGCGTATGCAATAAACGTGTTTTGTCAGTCGAAAAAAAAAGCCGCGCGCACTCAGCCATCTCTGTTGGGAGATATGTACCTTGCTACAGCTTAATATTCCAATGAACTGACCTTAATACAACCAAATATCTTAATATTCTACGGTGACTTCTTTGACAATCTATGCATTCAGCCCACGACAACATGCAGCTAGCCAACCTGGTGATGACGTCAGGCGACGTTGATGACGCAAATATCAACCGAAGTCCGAGCGCCTACACTCACAACCCAGAACAGGAGAGAGCAAAGTGAGTGCACCTTTAGAAAAATGCCCTGTCATGAATTTTAAGGGCAAATTTATGGGGGTTACACTGCCATGACCGGATCACGATTTATATTTTCGAAATCAGCGCGACAGTGTCTTTCATTTAAGACCAGTTTCGATATATTTTGCACATGTCGCGGGCGCTTTTTCTGAGAAAGGTTGCGTTTCTACGAAGGTATCAACACAATACGGAGCACGAGATGACGTTGCTGAAGATCGAATCGACAACCGGCGAGGAAATCGGCCTCGTGAACTGGTTTCCCGTGCACGGCACCTGCATGAACAACACAAACGAGTTGATCAGCTCTGATAACAAAGGCAGAGCCTCCACGCTATATGAAAGCTCTATGAGACGAGAAGGACGGGTGAGTTCATACCTTGAACAAGTAATTCGAATATTCAGAGGAAATGCTTGTAATCTGTTTCTAATCTAATTTGTGAAATGTAATTGTAGTCTCATTTATGGTTTTCCTGAAAATGCTACAGCAGAACTGTATCGTGCGAAACTGGCCCACCTCGGTGTACTTGTCATTCTCGTGTACGATTTGAGTCAATACACAAATTGACTCAAGTCGGGTTGAGTCAGGACTATTCAACAACAAATCACGGCTAGATTCAGAGTCGAGTCGTTACGACCACGATTGGAGGCTATCCAACTGTTCCGATTTTGCAGGAGAATTTTGTCGCCGCGTTTGCACAGGCTAATCTGGGAGACGTTTCACCGAACACGGCGGGGCCAAAATGCATTGACACCGGTGCGTATCGTTTGTTTGTTGACGAATTTTATTCTGGAATGCACAGAGGTGGTATAGTAGTCAAGTAGCAGTAGAATTACTTTCAATTAATTTTATCTCGAATTGAACCAGAGTCCAGAAGTAACGCTTTCCAATTGAATAATATATTGATATTGAAATGAACCCAAATATTTTCGGCTAGCACTCTTCAAGGGTCACATCGTCAGCAACTTTAGTAGAAAATTTGAAAAAATATTGTATACCAACAATCGTATCACAAAATATGAGCGCTTAAGTGCTCTTTTTGCCCTGATTATTCGAAATTTTAGGCAGAGACGTCATATTTTGTGGTACGATTGTTGATATGTGATATTCTTTCCAATTCTTTACTATAGTTGTTGAAGATTACCCGACGAGTGTCAGCCGAAGATATTCTGGTTCATGTCAATATATATATATATCGACTTGCAATTGAATAATTAAATTAAATGAAAACGACAAAAGACGCACACGACCGCCCACGCTGGAGGCACTTAACAAGGGCCCAAAACTGATTATCTTGATGTTCTTTTCTTTCCTGTTTTCTTTTGCCCTTTTACTTAATTTCAATGTGAATATATTCTCAAATTCCATATTGAAGTTCTGTACCTCCAAGAAGCTCTTCAAGTAACGATTTCCATGAATAAGTAGTTTCAAAAGTAAATTCGGTGGACGGGCACACAGTTTTAGCAGTTAATTGGAGATGACGGCTTTCGAAATTGCAGGATGTATCTTTGTGAGTAATGCTAAATGACACTGCTAATCTCCGAAAATAACTTCATTTACCGTAGTACAGGGTCAATTTTGCACTATTGGTATGGCTATTTCACTCATGACTGTGACCTCGCATGTTCCATAACTCCGGGGTTCTCAAACTGGGGTATGTTCGAAATTTTGGGGGTGTATTGCATTTTTCTGCCACTGTAATGATTCTATATGCAACGGCGATATCGACATTTATGTAACAAGTGAGAAAAAAAGTGTAAGTTTACGAAATGAAGCGTTTATTAAGCGTTTACATTGCCGTGTAAGGATACTCACCTTATGTACATTACCCGCAGTGAAGCTTTGTCTCTCTACTGCCACTGTTATGAGAATTACTAAGTAGCCTTCTGCAGATATTGGTTTAGTTCTACGAGAACTGTTGTCATCTGCTTATCATGAAGGATGATTGGTTAGCATGACTGGCCTAATATGGTAAAGTCGTATTCAGCAGGGTCAAAATAGATACGGTGTACGCAATATATGCCGATAATTCGAAAGGGTGCATTGCAACCTCTTGACTGAGTAGTCCAAGTATACCTTCTGTGATTATCATGAATTAATAGTAGCCCTCCGTTACTGACCAGGCGAGCCGTGCGACTATGAGCAATCGACATGCGGGTTCCCCCCTCGGGTGAAATATTGCATCGCGTTCGGCCCCGGCAAGGACGGAGACATGTTCCAGTCCACGGACATCATAGGGACGCGACAGTTTGACGCCGCGAAGAGAATCCTGTCCGGGTGGGTGGGATCCGCCAATAGTTTACTGTGCGGTTTACACTAAGCAGACTGACCGAATTTCTGACTTTCCTGAAACTGCTACAGGATAACTGTATCGTGCTATCATCAAGCCAAGCTTGGTGTACAGATATTTGCCAATCTCAGAGCATGAACTCTTATTTGAAATGAACTGAACTGGTTTTTTGTTGCATTTCTTTGTTATTCGGAATTTCATTCAATTTACAAGTTTTTACGAATTCAGTCATTCTAAGTCGCACCTAATTTGGATAAAAGTGGGTAGCTGTCTTTTTAATTTAATTTGTAAAACCGAAAATCTTCTAGTTGTCCATTTGCCGCAGCATTAAGTATGTATTAAGTAAAGCATTGGTCAAGTAATCGTACTCGCATTCGATTATACTGGAAAAAAATCCCAATTGTATCGTAATCGCTTATTTTGCATATATACAATCGATTGCTCTTCAAAAAAACTAAACTTTGTAGTGTTACGATGATTATAGGATAAATTAGTCAACAAATATTGCAATGAATTGAGCAGTTGACAGCAGAAAGATCCGATTCGTGAACTTCACAACTCATTCCTACGTACGAAACATTAGCTATCCTATTCAAATTGACNCCGCCTCTACACTTGACACGGCGGTAAAACTGCCAGAATACTCGGGCAGTGTCTATTCTGTATTAGTCTGGTGTGTATCTTGACATCCAGATTCCCTGTTAAGGGCCATTGAGCTATGCTCAATGCTTAGTAATTGAGCCATAGCGAATTATATTCACGGCCCAAGTAACTTAGCCTAACGTTTATGTAGATTGTAGTCTTACTAGGTGCGTGTGTTGCAGTATGACAATCATTATTCTGTATGGCCTGATTACGTGTTGATTTTATCAGGCCAGGCAGCGAAAGACTTCAAGGCCCTGTGGGATTCGCGCATCAATACGTCGACATGACGCAAGAGGAAGTGACCCTCAGCGACGGTACAAAGGCGACAACGTGCAAGCCAGGAATGGGCTACAGGTACGGGTCCGAGTCTCGTTTAATAACGGCTATGGCTGAGCACAACGATTTGAGTACTCAAATCTGAATCGGGTAATAATGCTAATGATTCGTGTCAAGCAGTGTGAGATTATGTTTTCGAGCACAGAAATTACAAGCTCCATTACATTATGAGTTAATTTATCAATGAGAATTATTGTATCGATCCACTGTGGAAGCCTTGAAACCTCAATTAGTCGTATCGCANCATATGAAACATGTAGTACAAATCTACACACGTTACTGGAAATGACATTTATGTGACGTCGTGATCGACCCCCCGCATTGTCACAAAGTGCAATGAAATGGCCATCGTCGAAAAAATCCGAAATAATCTTTAATGTAATGTAAAACCGGCATGATCATGTTTGTGGTAGATATTTGAACTTTCCATATCTTTCATATTGTTAGAATACCATAATACTCAATTTTGCCAAGCCTAATAAATAACCTTATGACGTCCATATCTGTACAGCTTTGCGGCCGGCACTACCGACGGACCCGGGGCGCTCAACTTCAAGCAGAGTATGACCCAGGGCACGCCGTTGTGGACTTTGGTGACCAGGATCATCGGTAAACTCGTTTGCAAGACCGAGCCGGACCAGGCCTATTTCGATTGCCACAAACCGAAGCCCGTGCTTCTGCCCACCGGCCGTGAGTATAGGTTTTTCTGTGTCATCTTCCTCTGGAAGTCCGTGAACATATGATTACGCAACATTCGTGGGTTAAAGTCAGGGTTGGTGTTGGGTTAGGGTTAGGGTACTGGTTAAATTTGGTATTAGGTTTTTAACACTTTGATTGCCAACAATCCTAAATTTAGGATTTTACCCAATTCCTTAAGTGCCGGCGATACTATATTAACGATGTTTTTCAAATGCGTACAGTGAAGTCAGGAATTGGTTCTAACTCTCAATAGGCTTGTTGTCAGAAGCAACCATTTTTCTTACCGGAAGTATTTTTTAAAAATCACATCTGTATGCCATAGGTCAGCGGTTCTCAACCGGGGGTCCGCGGACCCCTAGGGGTCTGCGAAGCAATTTCAGGGGGTCCGCGAGACCTCTAAATTTTTAAAAGGGTTGATAACCTAATTGTTATTTTATTTTTCAATTTGAGAAAGCATGAGGCAGTTTCGCACCACAGCTGCTAAAACCTCANGACTCATATCATCATAATCGTCAGACGTGAACTATCGTAGTGTGGAAATTCATTCATAATTTTCCAATAACCTGCTGATACAAGCATATTACTGTTTAGAGACGTTTTGTCGGGGTTTGTGGAAAAATAAAAATATGGAGATAGTAACGTCAATCAGGGTGGCTTCGTAATGTCTGCGAAACCTTCTCGATTTGAAGTTGNCAGTCTCATCAAATTAGTGAACAGTCGTTTGAAATAAAAANTTCNGAAGTATTTCCCTAATTTGTCCCAATGCAGGNATTGAAACCTCGCCACGAAATCCATTTTATNCNNTGNNATACANNACCACTATTTGAACAGCTTCTTGGAGNTACAGCGAACNNNAANATACAATTGCATAGTATATTCAAAATTCATNTTGNAATGAACCNGAANATTTTCGGCTGACACTCGTCATAAATCGGACNATGATATNNCTNCTNTTAAAGCTCGGCTATCAGANTTGGCGCATTCTTATTGCGGATGCCCTATCGANAAGGCTGGTTTTTTGATGAACAAAGAGTGTTTCGTAGCTATCAAAGCGTTACGCTCTAACCATGAAATTCATATTACCAGTTATACTGGTATGCAGCCTTGTCTTGTTAATTTTCAATTGTTTATGGTCGAAAATGTTTGCTCGTAAATATATAGGCTACGTAAACCCGAACAGAACAATTCGTTTCATGACAGTCTTTCTCCGGTTGGAAAACTTGGATCCATTCTTCTGTGCATAAAATTTATCTATACTTTTAGATTAGGATTTCACTGTGACGGTAGAAACTCTCTGCGGGCCGATCAAAATGCCGTCGGGGGCCGAAATAGTATCGTCGGAAGCGTTATGCGTTAATATTGCATAAATCTTCATCTATCTTTGCGGAAATGGTTTTCGGTACTCCTCGTTCATATCAAAACGAAGACGCGGATTTTCAAGACACGACCACGTACTTCAAGAAATACAGCAGCAAAATTAGCTTTGAAATAATAAAAGTCTATCAATTCAATTTCTACATAAATAGTATGATGTTATTTTCAAGAAAAATCATTATGTTGCTGTTTATCACAAGCCTACAGTTCATATTTGCACAAAACAGATGAAGGTTGCACCATAATAGAGCTAAAATTGAGACTAAAATTTGAGGGGGTCCGCGAGGGTCCGTGACGGTCAAAAGGGGTCCGCGAAGCCAAAAAGGTTAAGAACCACTGCCATAGGTCAACCTTTTTTTGGTTTGACCACTAGGTGGCTTTTCATAAAATGAGCACTGAGCAGCCCAAAAATTGCAATATTTTTATAATTCCTTGATATTGAAAAAAAAATTTTTTTTCATAAGATGCACAATGTTTATTCTTATCAGCACGCCCGATTCCAGCTAAATATCCAACTAGTCGAAATTTCATTGTTTGCTGGCACTTACTGATAATTTCCATAATAGGCCTTGGCAGCTAAAGTGATATTAGGGTTAATTTTGGGGAATTAACGTCACGTGCTAAGATGTGACATACATCGTTGTTACCAAGTCACAAGGCTCCGAGTCATTTTCGATTCACCGCCGAGTCAAGTCCGAATTATAGTGTTGAGACTCGAGCCCGAGTCCAAGCTATTGTGTAGCCTACACTGTTCAGTGTCGAGTTCAAGTCATGCTCAACCCACTTTTTCACAACAAAATTCATAATATATTCATTTTACTCACACCTATTTTTCGAGCACCAGTACCGATAGACGAAATACTTCTTAACTCGGCTCAGTACAACTCTGTGTACAACTGTCATTTTTCATTGCGTCGCAGATTTTGGTCACTGGATAATTTCGTTGTCTAATTAGTAGGGCAAGTTTTTGTTGCAGTTAAATCCGTGGAAAGTTGCATTCATTCATTTATTTTCGAAAAAAGTTGCAGAAGTTACATTTTTACCACATTTTGCTCGATTGACTAAAAAAAAGGTCAATTTTCGGGCTCAGCTCCCGAAATACCCGTAAAAGCGTTACTTCGGTGCTGATTTACGGTGTTTCAGTCGAATTTGGCCGTGTATTTGACCAAAATCGAAAATATTTTCATGNAAAATCGAAAAAGTTGCAAAATGTTGCAAANAGTTGCATGAAAATAGATGGACAAANNTTGCAAAAAGTTGCACTATACGATTCCTTCAAACAGCTTAAAACAGCATTCTACATATCTTACGAGTATTTAGGAAGCTGCCGGAAGATGTAAAAAAAAGTTGCAAAAGTTGCAAAAACTTGCCCTACTAATTAGACCAATTACAGCGAAATGCCGGTAAATTAATTTGAGAATTGTTTCTATGCCCTAATATAAATTGTAATCTCCTATTCTGGTTTTCGTGAAAATGCTACGTGAGTATTGTATCGTGCGAAACTGTACAGACATTTGCTATTCTCGTGCTTATTAGAATCAACTCTGGTTTGATATGAGCTTGATTTTTCGAAAAGATGAAAATTTCCTAGTCATCCTGCTCAAATGTTTGGCGATCTTTTGGAATTTATTCAATTCCTATCCGCAGACATGGACATCCCGTACGCGTGGCACCCGTCCGTGGTCGATGTGCAACTGTTGCGAGTCGGACAGCTGGTCATAGNCGCCGTTCCCGGAGAGTTTACGACCATGGCAGGTAGAAGACTGAAGGACGCCGTCAAGGCCAAAGCGCGGCAACTCGGCATGCCTTCGGACACAAAGGTGAGGGGAAGTCCTGGCTGGAGTACGTCTGCCGGATTTGCATAAACTCCCAATATAGTCAGTTGACAGTCAATCAACTACTGGTTGTTTTGAGTACCGTAGCTCTTGTTCTCTTTTCGCATTTAGAAAAGTGAATAATTCTAGTTTTAAATCTAGCTGTGCATTTTGAAAATTGAGTAGTTATAGTTCCTAATATAGTTATAGCTGCACATTTGAAAACTATTTTGTTGCCAAGAAACTATGGGTGTTCTGCTGTGTCTTCAAAATAGTTATTTCTACTTGCAACTGAGTAGACGTCATTACGCCAACAATGCTAACTATACTTTGACCGTCTCTTTTCGTAGGTGGTGATCGCGGGCCTGTCTAACGTATACACGCACTACATCGCTACATTTGAGGAGTTTCAGGCTCAAAGATATGAGGGCGCCTCTACCATATTCGGCCCCCACTCGCACGCGGCTTATGTTAGCAGATTCTCAAACTTAGTCGGAAATCTCGTGAACGGAACTCCAGGTTTGTGTAGCAATACGCATGGGATTTTACGGACATGGCGTTGTCGTCTGAAATTGTAGATTAGTTCTATTAAGTAGGATCTAGATATAAGATTTGTTCTAGTTCTAGTGGCGAGTTTTGAAAAGTGAGTTTTACCAATTCTAGTTAAAAGTGACTAGCTCAAGTTATGAGCTTCGAAATGTTATTAGTTCTAGTTCTAGTTGCGTATTTTGAAATGTTATTAGTTCTAGTTCTCATTGGTTTTTTTTTTTAATAGTGAGTAGTTCTAGTTCTAGTTGTGTATTTTGAAAAGTGAATAGTTCTAGTTCTAGTTCTAGTTCTAGTTGTAGTTACGAGTTTTGAAAAGTGTGCAGTTCTAGTTCTAGTTGTGTGTTTTGAAAGTGAGTAGTTCTAGTTCTAGTAGTAGTAGTAGGGCATTTTGAAAATCCAGTAGGGTGTAGAAGTCTGACTCTGCTTCTCTCGTAACAAATTTACAATGCGTTCAGCTGACCCCGGCCCCACCCCGGACAACATCCTCCAAAAGCAGATCGAACTCCTACCACAGCCCAGACCGGACCGACTCCCTGCAGGCAAAAACTACGGGGATGTCATGGTGGACGCCAAAGAGTCGTACAAGACAGGAAGTGGTGTCACGGTCAAGTTTTACGGATCGAACCCTCGGCATAATATGAAGGTTGGTGGGTGATTTGTGATGTGATATTGTGACTTGGAAGAATTAGATAAAACTCTCATGTTAGTTCTAATGTAAATTATCCTGAAAATGATACAGGAAAACTGTACAGTAGGGCTTTTCAAAATTGACTTTCTTTCTCAAATCGTACTGGCTACTTGATAAAATTGTTAAGTTAATATTTTAATGGGCTAGACTACCCCCAAAATGAAAAAAAATCTAAAAATTTATTTTTGTTGATCTTTTGATGATGATGATGATGATGATGATTGTACTATGACATGTTATCTTTCATCTGCCCAAGTTTTGAAATGATTTGATAATTCTAAGTGTGTCAAATTTAACATCTTATGATCTTATCCAGTCACCGCACCCCCTAATTATCAACCCACTGCGAAACAACAACCAAAATCCCTCCGAAACTTTGTCCCAAGGCTTCATCTTGACGATCTAGTGTTATTTGCGATCTCTATGGTTTAATCAATGATGCGTTACAACAGATGTAAACAAACCATAGTGTCCTATATGGTGTTGACACAAGTACGTACATCTCAAGCCTCAGTGAAATTGATTCACGTCTCTATTTCCATTTGGCTACAGGCAATTTGGCAGTCATTTACGAAAGCTGCCTCTGCACTGATTACGAAAATATAAATTTTATTGCGCTCGTGGCTCTGGAACTCCCACAATCAGCCTCGAATTTTTCATTGTTATGGAGATTGGCATTGGGGCGCAACAATGCTGTCTGGCGAAACGAGAGAGTAGCTCAAGAGCAAAAGAGATAGACAGCATAGTATTTACGGTGACCGATTCTTTAATTATTTATTATAGTGGTGCCCACACCCAATACTATTTTATTCAAATCCAAATTTTTCGACGGCAATAACTCCGCTTCCACTGGTTGGAATTGAACCAAATTTGGTGAACATCGTATCTATGGACAACCTAACACTTTCATGGGGTGAACAGAAAATTTTCAAACTTTTTGCTGTTTATTTTTATATAATAAATTTTAAATAACTTTCTTCTCCTGTAGCAAAGCGGTTACTGGCTGGAATTGAACCAAATTTTGTGTGTAGGCTTAAATT
>ATSW01011604.1:0-18417 GCA_000444245.1 Botryllus schlosseri
TTGCCAGCCCGCTCAGAGATGTGTATAAGAGACAGGTGGAAGCACAGCCCTCGATATTGTCAGTCTGGTGGAAATATCTCTCGTGTCTCGGGCTTACATAGCGCGCCCATAATCCGATGTTGTCCTCGTAAATGAGACGCCAGTCGTATTTGATTGTGAGTCTGACCCGCTCTATCTTAGTGGCTTGAATCGCTGCTGCCAGGAGTATGAATGCGCCGACTGATTTCATCGCTGGACTCAATTAAACAGGCTTAATCACGATACTGAAAGGCACAGATGCTATAAGAAAATGGATAAATTAGAATACCGGTCAGCCCGCAAGATTACAATACCATGATTTGATATATCGACCTCGCCTACCGACGCATGCTACATTCATTTTCTGCTATCTTGTATTTATTTTCATCCATTGTGCATGCCACTTATTAACATGCTCTACGCCAAGATAGGTGCTTATTTAAAGACTATCACAAGCCGCCGCCCCCCCCCTCCGTTCAGAGAAACGGGAAACTACGCCAAAAAGACTGTCTTTTCTTCCAAATTAGTGATTGGGGTCGCCTATGATCAAAACCTTGCCTTCTCACGACAATCTACCTGACGTGGTCAAACTAGAGGTCGACCGATTATCGACCTGGCCGATTATCGAGGCCGATATTTGGAACTTTCCCAATTATCGATATCGATGTATTAAGGCCGATATCCCTAAAAAATATTGGAAATTCAATGCTCCATGTTCTCCGTCTCAAGAAACCGACGAAGCAAAGGGCGATACGTGACATATTTGCGCTTGCAGGACAAGTTTAACTGAGCTTCCTGCATTACAATCTACCTCTACTGGACTGATCTGCAATTCTGTATCACGTTTTGCGTTTCGTGTTAGCCTAAATTTCAGTGAATGTGCACGAGTCAGCAATAACTCTTTTAATTTCAGTTAGCCCGTTTTTTTGTTCAGCTTTCTGTGGCATGTACACGTGGCATCTTGCCTGCTACATAATATTTTTTTGGGAAAAGGTTTTCTGCTTCTTCCATATCAATATCGGCCTATGTTATCGGTTTTCGGCCTTGTGAGTGTGTCGATATAATCGGTATCGGTCTGCAAAAATCAATATCGGTCGACCTCTAGGTCAAAGTAGTCAGCGCTGCTACTCAAGTAGTACAGTTAGACTCGATTACAAGTGGAAGTAACAATTATTACTTATACTTTTCGTGGAATTAGAAATGAAAGGTATGAAAATTACACAAATGAGTAGTGTTGAAAAGGGAATTTGGTAGGAGGCGGGCTATACCGTCGAAATTTGAAGATTAATCATCGAGACTAACTCCAAATGACTATAATGACACTGCGGATGGGACGATTATAAAAAATATATTCAGTCGGGCAGGGCATGGTATGGTATGGAATGGTAATTTTCCATANTCCATACCCGCCCCAGTCGCTCCATACCATACTTAACAATTTTCCATACCTTAGCAGTATTCTTCCACACCATATTTGATACTTTTTCAAGTGATATTCAATTTTTGATGTGTGGAAATGTTCCGGCGTTTATATTCTAATTATTTTGGATGAAATTGTGATCCATTTAAACAGCCCTGATGCACCAATGATATCCCCAGTTTCTCTATATCATATGTCGTCAGCGATGTGGGTTGCCTATTATAACAACCTCTATGCGGGAGATCGCGTGCCGCTGTTCACTCCATTCTTGCTAATAGGAGGCACTGATAATATGAATTGCTGAATTGCAAATGAGCTAAGAAATATTAGAGATACGATTGGCATTTCATGCAGACGTTTATTAAACGAGGTTAATAATGAATAGAATTTTTTTTACAAGTGAGTCTATTCCCAATTAGAAACCCCCAAATTCCCCACCGGTTTGAAGCCACTGCATTAGAATATATCTTAGAATATCATTTTACATCGCTGCAATCATTTTGCGACAATGGATCAAATGTCCATTTCCCCGCCAATCTGTAGCTCACTCTCATTAGCTTCATTAACCAACATCAGGGTCCATTCTTTTATCAGAGATAACCAGATTTCATGAAGTTACAATGCGTGTTGGAGGCAGGCATATCGTAACGTTGCTCCAAGACAAGCTACATATATTTTTGAATTACAATGATAGTTACGTCTAATAGATATTGCGTGAGGATCATCTTATCAAAGCACAGCAAATTATTTCCAAGTTCAATGAATTCATTGAAATATTCATGCAACTTCTACATTCTCAGAGTCCACGATTTTAAAAAGCCNTTGGTAGTTTGCGGACTGGCACTTACGATAAGCGAAATGCAAGTTGTAACGTGACAGCGGTTGAATATCATTCGTTTTTATGATATTAGATTGGAATAATTACCATTAATATTATTTTCCTTCATATGTGCAGTTGAGCAACTTTGTCGTCTTCAAATAGATGTCGACCGGGGTGGGTGAGTCATGAATCGCAATTTGAGATATGAACATAGACAGGGAGTTACAGTAGTTCTGACAAAACTGTCAAAGTATGGAAAAAGTNTGGAAGTATGGAAAAAACGTTCCATACCATACTTAGCAAAGTTCCATACCATACTTGCACATTTCCATATTCCATACCGAAATTTCGTTCCATACCATACCATACCATACCATACCATNCNATATCATACCATACCATGCCCTGGCTACGGGGCTATAGTTCACCAAGTCGTTATGACCGTTTCACTCAAACAAGCGATTCAACCTCGTCCAGAACTATTTTTCATTTCTCAAAATCCAAATCGTTTAAAGTTTGTAGTTTTGCCTGCAATTCTTCAAGTAGAAGTGTAAGTAGTCTAAAAATAACTACTCGAGTGAGCAGTGCAAGTACATGAAACCTACTTGAGTACCATGAAAAAGTAGTACATCATAACTGACCACGTCTACGATCCCTGGAACGTTATGAGCATAGGTATTGCAAGAAACATCATGAATAGGTGGAGACCAAATTCAATTCCCACTCAAAGCTACCAAACTGAAGCGTATCGCTGAACTCTCGCCCCAATCTCGTGAATGTGGATATGGGGGGCAGGAAGAGCCATTTTATATCGTTTGCGATAAGCTTGAGTCGGCATATGCTCTCAGATTTGCGATGACTTGCAAGGCACGAGGCCCAGGCTGTCAGCACTAGGCGTCGATTCGCAGGCCCCAGACGCTGAATCGCAGTTGAGAAAGTAATTGGAGACTCCGCGACGGATCACGGCACACAAAAGCATCTAAATTCATATTCCTTGCATACATCTGAACCATCGGTTTGAAACATCGGAAAATTAAATACAACCCATCCTAATGTACCGGAACAGCGACGCCCGAAAACAACGAGGGTTCAAAAGTTCTTTATTATTGGTGATACGATGGCTGACATAGAATGTTCTTTACAACCCATGGCGGGAGTGAGCCGAAAATATTCCTTTTATTTCAATATGGTTATACTATTCAATTGTATACTGAAGCTCTCTACCCCCAAGAAGCTGTGACTTTGTGCGTAGATCTCATAATCATAATGAGCGGTTCNATTATTTTCGCACGCTCAAGACAGACAGTGTACATTGTACAATGCAGATGAACAGAGAGGCCAGTGGTTCTCAACCATTTACGTCTCGCAAAATTATGCGCAAAATAATTCGAGTCCATAGCAAACAATCAATAATTCTGAATCGGGCTCGATGTGAAGTTTTTNCATTTGACAAATTCAAATTGATGTCGTGCCTGCAGTCAATACCCTTCCCATTCACCAACGCGAATTCGCTTTACTCGACATGCCGCGTGGCTTGAAGGCTGAATTCGGTTTTGCACTATACGTTGAATGATCGCAAAGAAGAGCGGACATGCCGGCGCCTGTGTGACAATGCAGTTTTCGAATCCTCATTGTCTTCCTAATCACATGCGAGAAATAAACTCCTTCAGAAGTCATGTTCATGTTAACGTTTACAAATTCGAATTACAAACATAGTCATCCACATTGCGATTGCTACATTGCTCGCAGGCATCTGCCGACTGCCGGGGTGCAACGTTATGTTACAGACGGCGAAGTTTAGAATTCAGATTGAATTATATCAGTTAAGAAATATCCCCATCGCTGAGGATATTATCCCGTTTTTTTAGAACTATAATTGAACTGTGGGTGGCTGCCAGTAGAACTATTGAGGTATTGCTATCCGCAGTCGTGCTACGCACGATCTTCGTGGAAATGCGTTTGCCATAGAGAGAGAGAGAGNGCTGGTTTTTATTGAGCAAAAAATTACATTCAAAAATAAAATACATGGTGCAGCGATACGGTCCTTAGGGACCATCTAGTCAGCTGCATCGANGGAGTACAAAATCGTCTTTTAATAAAGTCTCGCGTCAAGAATAAATTAAAAACAGGTAGAACAGTGGTAAGTTGGAACAACAACAGAGTAACAGGCAACAATAATAAAGAAGAATAAAATGCTATGAAAACAAAAAATAAATAGAAGATCGATAAATGTACAGAGTTGTCAGTTCAAATTCAAGAAAAATAAAACAATTTGGCAAGGTAAGATTATCAAATCCAATATACCGCAATTACAATGCAAATCTAACTTCAATATGACAAGAGTAAATGAGATTTAAATTCGCGACAGAAGGCTGAAAAAGACATTTCCTTCATGGCTAAAGGAATGTCATTCCATATTTTTGGTCCATGATATATGATTGATCTGCGGCACTTACTATTCGTGACACGAGATACAAATAATTTTTTTTTAAGTCGAGGACCGAGTACGGTGCATACCGAGTACATACTGGTATTGTATACGCCTCAATGCGTCTGTATTCGTTGGTGACGATTGTGCTTGGCCTCTTAGATGCGATGATAAATTACATCGACAATGCGGTAGTGGGCAGAGTTTATTTATCAAACAAGACTTATGAAATACTATCTATAAGCGCAGCCCGAAACTTCAACGTGATCGCTGCAGGCCAGTTAGAGGAGGTAGTGGCTAAAAATTCAACACCTCACACGGAAGCGTAGAAAGTTATTATTCCACTAGAATTGTGAAAAAATGGTATGACCAAAGCTGCGGAAAAATTGAAATCGATTCCAATGTCAAATGATACCATATTCGTAGACGTATTTGTGACATGTCCGCAGATATAGAAGAACCGTAATTTCTTCTTTGAAGCAGACCATAATCTACTTGAATCCTTCGAAAAGGTAGAAGTACTTCGTCAGAGAACACCTTTGTACGACTGCGGTGGGTGCTGCTAAGCATTCTGGTAGTCTGCAGTTGCCGTAAGCCAAAAAAGTTGAGAACCACTGTGCTAGTGTGCCGCGAACTATTTTTCATTTTCAAAGGGTGCCGCGAGGTCAATAAGGTCGAGAACCACTTGGGATTGGAGGATGCTGAGACGATCAAGTACTTTTCTCAATCGAGCATCCTCACGTAGTTGGCTCTTCATCTTTCGTCTGTCTTTCTTTTTATAGAGCAGTGACTCTTACGTTACTGACCTGAGGAACCCTTTATGCTCGTATGCAAGCCTTCCGGGAACCACAAATTTTCGCCCAGTCACTAAAACAAAAATAATGATCGATGGACGTTTCTATCTTCTATAGAAGTGTTCGGCGTGGAATGTATCTAATACAGGGGTGGACAATTATTTCTATCCCGAGGGCGAAATGAAAGTAGAAAATATATTGGCGGGCCGAGTCAAAATTTATAACTATATTCTGCGGCGTAATAATTGTATTCCTAATTGAAAGCAGTGAACGATCAGTGGATGTATTGATATTAGGCGATGAGAGAGTGACGGTTAATTAACAAAAATAGTATTTATTCGCCGTCATAATTCGAAACAATGGCAGACATGATACATTTTAAACTCTTTTCAACCCACATACAAAGCTTTTAGGATACTACAAAGCTTGTATTGGTCACTTTTTTTGGCATGCCCGTCCATCGTTGCATTACGAGCACTGATGGACATGTTTTGCGAGTTTGGGATTTGCAAAAGCATCACGTAGCAATTTGAAGCATGTGACACTGACAACAAACAAACAAACGAAACTATATGGAAACAGTGACTTTTTTTCACTTCAATTGCAACGGCACACTTTGCTATATTGGCTTTATTTTGAATCTCTATTACTCGTATAACGTACGCAGGCTACGTAATCGCTTCAAATAATTACCGGGCTCAATAGTGAACGAATGCCCGGTTCATTTTAAACAGCCTACGATTTCAGTCCACGGATCAACATTCAAAAATGGGTTTTATGCACTTAATTTAGGTAACTTTTCGCGGGTCACTCAAAATCGCGTCGCGGGGTGCATTCGACCCGCGGGCCGCACTTAAACCAGACTGATCTAATGTTGCGAAAATGTGTGACAATTTTCTTTCCGGGTCAGGAGATGAGATTAACATATGTGTTTGCTGAAATCGCCTCTTCAAATAAACATAATTACGTATTACGTACGCAGACGTAACAAGCGTAGTAAAAGGCACAGACGGTAGCGTCGCAAATTCGTCCTCCCTGCGAATGTCGATCTACTATAGCATTTTCAGTAAAACCATGAATTCGCATTAAATTAAGAGCAGCATTGAAGCAGCGGCCATGTTGCCAAAATGTGTGAAATGTTGTCTTTCCGGGCCGTGAGATAACATAGGAAACGTAGTAAAAGGCACTGATCCATACAGACGGGGACGTCGTAAGGATATCTAAATCCGTCCGCCCACCAATCATCATCGACCGCTTAATTTGTGCAGGGCACACTCCCTGACATTTCTTTACTAAATCTATTTCGTGTGACGTCATAGTTACCCAAAGAGGAAAGGATTCATGTTCAAGTACACCCGAATATTTTCGGCTGAAAGTCGTCAAGGGTAATCGTCAGTGACTAGATTGATATAACAGAATTGGAAAGAACCTCGTATATCAACACTCGCATCACTAAATATGACGTCGGCTATTATCGGCGAATGTGCGTCGAATGTTCCGAATTTTGTCGGGGAGCAATCATTGATTTGTTCGATCGTCGTCAAGCGTATCTCAGACGTGAATCACTCTTCCGGGGGGCCATCAAATACGTGGATGGGACCCCTGAGAGTCGGGCAACGATAAAATTTTTAGTTTTCGAAATTAGATTAGAATTAAATGATATAAACACTTTTCCCCAAATTTGTAGGCTAGAATTAAAATTAATGAGTTCGCAAATACTTGGAAGTTGAGTTCAATCCAGTATTGAAAAATAAATAAAACAAAAACCAAGCTCATTTCGTATCAAATTAGAATTGATTCTAATAAGAACGAGAATGGCAAAATTCTGTACGCCAAACTCGGATCGTTCCGCACTATACAGTCCTCCTGTAGCATTTTCAGGAAAAGCATAATTTAGATTAGACTTAAAATAAGAGCATAGAAACATTTCGCAGAGTAGATTAGGATTGGATTACCTTCGCTTCCCTCTAATTAGTTTGATTATAGAAGACCAGAAGGAACCAGTTTTCCAAGTTCCACGTTCCTGACATTTTGCGTCGCGAGGTGGCCGAAGTTCAAATTCCATTCTGCCGCCATTTTGTTCGCCTTGAGTCAAGTCAACGCAAAAGCCTGTTGGCTTTCTGAGGAGAAACATTCAACCGGTTGCCGCAGCCTTCAAGAATTACCTTCGAGGTGCAGCGTATACGTGACTGATTCCCTTCGAACCTCCAGAAATAGAGCGGATTCGAAAATTTCGTGATATGAATCCAACCCGAACACTTGAAATTCGGAATACGCGTAACAACCAATTTTCACATGTTTCATCATCATCATCATTGGTTTATTAGCAATTTTATCAGTTCAATACACCACAAAAATGCGATACAATGAAAAGACAGGAAGATGTCGAAGCGACAAGGAGTAGTTTATGGAATATGACACCCACCTTGGCCTAGGCGATGTTAAGAGGAGGCATGCACAGTGCACACTGAATGAAAGTAAAGACGATAGTATAGAAAAAGAATGCGACAGTGGGAAATTCCGCAAAAATCCGACTCTCAAGCCGTTTTAGAANCCTGATCCGGACCCTCCATTCTAAGCCGNACCCGCGAAGGCGCAGACTCGATAATTCATGTAAAATTCGAAGAACATATGCGAAGCATGTGTATTAGGGCTGTGCAAAAATAACCTTTTTTCAGGATTCCAGCGATTCAGTGATTATATTGTCAGGTTACCCTAAAAANCGCAGCACGCCAAATTTGGTTAATTCTAACAAGTATAGGGCTCCGCAGAGCCAATTAAAATTTTTAATTTACNAGGAAAAAGTTTTTTTTTAAATTGTCAAATTTTTCTCTCTATCCCATGAAATTGTTNAGCTGTCATCAAAGACGATGCAAATCAGTTTTTTCGTTAATAATTCTCGGATTATCCACCAATCAATGATAATCCGAGAATTATCAACGAAAAACTCAAATAACTCCGCTTCTACTGGTTGGAATTGAGTCAAATTTGTNTTACATCGTCTTTGAAGGCAGNTAAACAACAATTTCATGGGGTTGACAGAATAATTCGAAAATTTTTTAAGACTCTTTTTCCTGATAAATTAAAAATTTTAATTGGATCTGCGGAGCCCTATACTTGTTAGAATTGAACCAAATTTGGTGTGCAGCGTTTTTTTAGGGTAACCTGACAATTTAATGACTGAATGGCTGGAATCCAGAAAAAAAAGTTATTTTTGAACAGCCCTAATGGTCACCCTAACATGAATTGAATTTGAGTGTTTTTGTATTTCTTTCTAATAATTAAGTAATTAATTCAATTTTAAAGTTTCTGTGAATCTAGTAATTCTAATTCTAACGATACGAAAAAATGTCTAGTTATCACTATAATTCTGTACCCGGAAGATGAGGTCATGCTGACTCAATAGCAACNCTAACGGTTGCAACTTGTGTGATTCTTAACCACGGTGCGGGATGCTTATTCACGGGGCTGGGTCAGGAAACAATCTGTTTACCAGCCATCTATATGACCCCATTTTCNATGATTGCAAATATTCATGCAGTTCCACAGCGGTTAAGGCAATCCGGGTGCCCAAAACAAACGCAAAGCGGTAGTCTTTCTTAAACAGCGTTTTCGTTGTTAGTACCTACGGAATGTGACTTAAAATCTCTTGAACTTTCATTAATCTTTTCACAACTCCTTGTTTTCCGATGACATTTATTTACAGTAAGGATTAAAGTTCGGTTCAATTTAACGCTATATTTTCGCTGTATGCGTTTTTCTCGAAATCGGGAACGTATGCCTAGTTGCGGAATTGGTGAATTTGATTCTTTATTTCAGATTTTATCCAAAAAAAAAACATCAGATTTCAATGTACAACGCAAAGACAGGACTAAAAACGTCCTGGAGAACTAAAATCAATCAAATATCCATTGTGGCCCGCCGATGGCAGAAATATCACGCGTTGAAAAAGAGGCATGCACACTAAAATGAGAATTACAAAAAACGTAAAAATAAGCAGGCAATTAAACGATGAGGCGTGTATTGGTTCGAGGCATTGGCGAAATAGATATTAACTAGACGGAAAACGAAGTTAAAAATATAGGTGCTCATGACCTTCTGGTTATTTGCACCTGGTCAAAGATTGCGTATAAAAAGGTACGGACCACAACATTGGCATACAAAATGATATTCCGGAATATACGAAAATACAATCAAGGTACAAATTTTATAAGTGGCGATTACGCAGTAACAGAAATTCAGTGTGGGGTCATATTTCAGTAACTGAGGAGGGTCGTAAGACAGAAATTGACATTCTATTCGGCATATTTCGCATAATTTGGCGATGGAGTAAAAAAACGTTGAGTGGATGTCACAAAAGTAATTTACTAGTATTAATAGAATCTGTTTGAAATTCGTCTCGAAAAGTAGGAACCAGCTGCATAGGCAACGAGTTGTTAAAAAAAATGCATACTTCAGCAAAGAGATGGAAAGTTTGCAGCTCTGGGTTTACATCCAGCGAAAATGAACAGTTTGTATCAAGAAATATAAACAGACACGCGTTGCATAGCGCAGAAAATGAAAACTAGTAAGAAATAAAACATAAATTAGTGCAATCGCATGTAAGACCGCTTGGGAATGCATGAAATTACAAATTATGCCTGAGAACTTATGCTGTAGCAATAAAACACCGGTGGGAAAGTATCAAAAGGCAACGAGTTTTAAAAAAATGCATAGATCGTTTAAGGGAATGTATAAAATCAGCTGTGAGTGGGAGAGTGGACCCAGGTTCGTTGGATGTAGGTCGCTAACCGAACATCATCGGTGTGATCTGCAACGACAGCATCGTCTTCAGTGGCGGGAGGTATGACAACGTATTTCCCCTTTTCTTTCCCGTTTTCGACCTTCAACACGCAATCGCTATTCTTCCGCAAGCATAGAACGCAGTATTTTGTACCAGTGACGGGTCCCGCGAGAGTGGAAGCACAGCCCTCAATATTGGCCGTCTGGTGGAAATATCTCTCGTGTCTCGGGCTGACATTGCGCGCCCACAATCCGATGTCGTCCTCGTAAATGAGACGCCAGTCGTATTTGATCGTGAGTTTGACCCGCTCTACCTTAGTGGCTTGAATCGCTGCTGCCAGCAGTATGAATGCGCCGGATGATTTCATCGCTGGATTCGTTTAAACAGGCTTAATCACGATACTGAAAGGCACGCAGATCCTATTAGAAAACGGATAAATTAGAACAGCGGTCAGCCCACAAGATTACAAGACCACGATCTGATATATTGACCTCGCCGACCGATACATGCCACATTCATCTTATGTTATTGTATATTTCTTTTCATCCAGTGTGCATGCTACTTATCTACATGCTCTACGCTAAGATCGGTGTCCTATTGAAATACTGTCCAAAGTCGTTTCGCCCCCTCCCCACCGTTTATCTTCTTATTGTATCGCGATCCTGTGGTGTTTTGATTTGATGAAAATTGCATTAAAAAGACCATGACTCTAAGCACATAGCCGGATTGAGAATTTTTCCTTTCCACAGCGAAATCTCTGATTGAAATGTCGAAGAGGTGCAGACGAATCCGAACACGAATCTCACTTTTTAACGTGGAATTCGTAAGAGAGTTGTTCATTGAAATGGGAAACTGAACCTACGCCAGGAAGACTGTCTTTTCCCCAAAATTAGAGGTCGTCTATGATAAAAACCTTGTCTTCTCGGGACTATCTTCCTGACGTGGTCAAAGTATAGTCAGCTCTCATCTCAAACAGTACAGTTAGACTCGATTACAAGCGGAAATACATTGCGATTACTACTTATACTTTTCGCGGAATCACAAAATCAAAGGTATGAAAATTACACACATGAGTAGTGTCGGAGAGGAATTTGACCGGAGGGCGGGCTGCTGTCGAAATTTAAAGATTTACTGTCCAGACTAACTCGAAATGACTTATGACACTGCGGATGGGACAATTTTTAAAAATATGTTCAGTCGCCGCGAGATGGGGCTATAGTTCACCCGGTCGTTATGACAGTTCACTCAAACAAGCGATTCAACCTCGTATAGAACTACTTCTCATTTCTCAAAATCCAAATCGTATGAAGTAAGTATAGTTTTGCCTACAATTCTTCAAGTAGAAGTGGAAATAATCTAAAAATAAATACTCGAGTAAGCAGTGCAAGTACATGAAACCTATTTGAGTACTTTGAAAAAGTAGCACTTCATAACTGACCACGTCTACGATCCCTAGAACGTTATGAGCATAGGTATTGCAAGAAACATCATAAATAATTGGAGACCAAATTCAATTTCCACTCAAGGCTATCAAACCGAAGCTTATCACTGAACGCTCACCCAATCTTGTGAATGTGGATATGTGGATCAGAAGGAGCCATTTTATATCGTTTGCGATAAGCTTGAATCGGCACGTGCTCTCAGATTTGCGATGAATTGCAAGGTACACGAGGCAGGGTTTAGACCCGTGTCAGCACTAGGCGTCGATTAGCAGGCCCCAAACGCTGACTCGCAGTGGAGAAAGTAATTGGAGACTCCGTTACGGATCACGGCACACAAAAGCACCTGAAGTCATATCCCATGCATCTGAACCAGCGGCTTGAAAACATCTAGAAATTAAATATATAAAAACAATCCTAATATAGCTGAACAGCGAAAATCTATGTTGAATCTACCCACGCACCCAACGCCCTAAAACGACGGGGTTCGGAAGTGTGCTTTACTATTGGATGATACGATATTTGATATAAAATGTTCTTTCCAATTCTATTCTAGTTACTGACGACAACGGACGAGTGTCGGCCGATAAGTTCGTGCTCATTTCGATATGAATAGAATATTCAATTATTTACTAAAGTTTTGCACCTCCAAGAAGCTGTAATCAGCGTTTCGATTACTTTCATATGCTCAAGACACACAATGTACAAAGCCAATCACAAGTCGCAATGTGACGTAAGACGTAATATGGTTAGATGCTGAAATGGTTCTTTACCTATACTGACCTAACGAACCCTAGTATTCAAGCCTTCCAGGAACCTCAAATTTTCTCCCAGTCACTAAAACAAAAAGAGCAGCGTATGCTATCATCTTCTGTAGAAGTGTTCGGCGTGGAATGCATAGTATGCTGTCGTATAGCTGAACGACTAGAAAATTTTCGACTTTCCAAATTAGATTCGAATTAGAACGACAACATTCGCAAGAAGATGGAGATTGTGTGTACGTAACAGTGTACATCGACCTTGACTAGTTTCGCAGTGTACGGTTCTGTACTGTATAGCATTTTCAGGAGACTTGATGATCATGGAAGCACTTCACAAGTTAAAATTATCACCAACTCTGGTGAAGTGATGTGCTCGGCTTTGTCAACCGTCGCATTTCCCCACGGCCGGATATGCAGCGGCCAAAATGTGTGAAAATATGTCTTTCCGGGTCACGAGATGTGATTAACCCATATGTTTGCTGAAATCGTCTTTCCAAATAAACACAATTACGTATCGCACGTGGACGTAGCAAACGTAGTAAAAGGTACTGATCCATAGAGACGGTGACGTTGTAAGGGTATATCTAAATCTGCCCGCCCAGCGAATGCCGATCGACATTATCATCGACGGCTTAATTGCGCACTCCCTGACATCTCTTCTCTAAATCTACGCCGTGTGACGTCACAGCTACGCAAAGAATAATGCATTCATATTGAAATAAACCCGAGTATTTTCGGCTGACACTCGTCAGGGGTAATTGTCAACAACTGGTAGAGAATNCAAAAGTACGTCAACAATCGTATTACAAAATATGACGTCGCCGGATATTATCGGCGAATGTTACGGAATTTTGTCGAGTCGCTGTCGGGGAACAAATTGTTCGTTCAGCCCGAATCATCGCCAGGCGTGTTTCGAAAGTGAATCACTCTTCCGAGGCCATCAAATACATTTCGCCTTATACGGTGACGGGATCCCTGAGAGTATAAGACAACTATAAAATTTCTAGTTTTCGAAGTTAGATTAGAATTAGAACGATAGACACGCTTATTCTCGAATTAATAGACTAGAATTAGAATTCCTGAATTCGCAAATACTTGGAAATCGAATTCAATCGTGGGTTACAAATAAATAAAACAAAAGTCATGTACATTTCATCTCAAAGAGTTGATTCTGATAAGAACGAAAATGACAAAACTCTCTACGCCAAGCTTAACTCGTTATGCATGCACGCACAGGTGTCATATAGCATTTTCAGGAAAAGCATAATTCAGATTAGAATGAAAATGAGAGAATAGCAACATTTCGCAGATGATATTATAGGATTAGATTATATGCGTTTCCCTCTAACTAGTTTGATTACAGACAATTAGAATAAACCATGTTTTCCAAGTTCCGCGTTCCTAACATTTTCCGTCGCGTGCAGTGACGCAGAGCGAGGTGGCTGAAGTTCAAATTCCATTCTACCGCCATTTTGTTCGCTTTGATATTAAGCCAAGTCGACGCAAAAGTCCGTTGACCTTCTCTGGAATTCCCCAATACGTCAACGTTTCGCTAGCATTTTGCGTCAAATTGTTTTATACGCAAACGTGAGGAGAAACATTCAACCTGTTGCCGCAGGCTTCAAGGATAACATCTCAGGTGCAGCGTACGTAATCGATTTGCATCGAACCTCCAGAAATAGAGCAGATTCGAAAATTTCGTATTTCGAATCCAGCCCGAACACTTGAAATTCGGAATACGCGATAAAAGCACCTAAAAACGTGCGACTTTCACATGTTTCGGCGGCAAACGCCATGTCCCGGCAGACTTGAATTAAATCGCTGCCTAAAACTATGGAGTAATTAGAGCTAAATGAGGCATAGGCCCCTAATCATAATCCTATTTGTGAAAAGTTTCTAAAAGATAGTGTCATGTTGATGCGTCCGGCTTCTTGATCGGTAGGCGATGATGCAGGCGAATACGAATACCCCTCTCTCGCTCATCTGAATTTTATTCTAATTTCTGTTTTTTCTTCTGAAAATGCTGCAGCAGAACTGTATAGTGTGGGTACAAAACGAACCAAAAATTGACGTTGACCATTCTCATGCTTGTGCGAATGAATGATTCGATATGAACCGAATTTGAGTGTTGTTATATTTCTTTCCAATTAGGAATTAATTTAATTTCAAAGTTTCTGCGAATCTAGCAATTCTAGTTTTACCGATATGAAAAATTATCTAGTTACAATAATACTCATTAGCAACCCTAATGGTTGCGACTTGTGTGATTCTTAACCGGGGTGCGGGATGCTGACCTACTGACCAGCCATATATGCCAACTAGCTAAATAGTCATGCAGTTCGAAAGTGTTTAAGGCAGTCCATGCAGGTGCCAAAAACAAACGCAAAGCGGCACTCTCACAACGTTTGCGTTGTTAGTACCTACGGAATGTGGCTTAAAAAACTTATTTTCTGAAATGCGGGGGATGTTATAGCAACATGAACTTTTCATTAATCTTTTCATAACTCCTGATTGTCTGAACTTATTTATTTACAGTAAGGATTTAAGTTCGGTCCAATTTAGACGTTATTCTCTCCGACCGCGTTTTTCTCTTGAATAACGAACGTATGCCTAGTTGCGGAATTGGTGAATTTGATTCTTTATTTCACATTTTATCAAAAAAAAACACCATCAGATTTCTATATACAATTCAAAGACAGGACTAAACACGTCATGGAAAACTCAATCAATCAAATATCCACCGTGGCCCGCCGACAGCAGAAATATCAAGCCTTGAAAAAGAGGCATGCACACTAAATGATAATTACAAAAACGCAGAAATAAGCAAGCAATTAAATATTGAGGCGTGTGTTGGTAGGAGGCATTGGCGAAATAGATACCAGACGAAAAACGAAGCAAAAATAGGTGCTCATGACCTTCTGGTCTTTTGCACCACGGTCAAGGATTGCATACAAAGGTACGCATCACAATGTTGGCATAAAAAATGAGATTCATGGATCAGCAAAATACAATCAAGGCTCAAAAATCTGAAATGGCGATTACGGGATAACACAAATTCAGTGTAGGGTCATATTTCAGCCAGAGGGTCGTAAGACAGAAATTGACTTCTATTCGGCATATTTCGCACAATTTGGCGATAGAGTCAAAAACGTTCAGTGGATGACACGAAAGTAATTACTATAGTATTGCGCCTATTGATTAATAGAATCTGTTTGAAATTCGTCTCGGTGGTGGACATATAATTGAGGTTACTCGGATTATGGGTGAAAAAGGACAAGGTGATATCTCTCTAGGAAAAAAGAACACGTGCGAGTGCATTTAACGTTCTTTCGATAGTTATTAAAGTTTCAAACGGAAAATGAGTTTCCATTACATGGCCGAAAATCTGAACTCGGGATTAAGTGCAAATCGTAGTTTGCTGTCGATTAGCACTCGATTCAGTTCCGAGTCCTCGAACACAAAACCTCATAGTTGTAAGGCAATATAGTTTCTATACAGTGGAAAATATTTGATTCTGTCGCTACGTTATCAGCTGAGGGTTTTAAACCCGACTTCAACAGTCTTTGCTTCGTGTCAGTTTGGATATTCACGTTTCCGACGCTGTCCAGCCCCAGGTACCCGCGATTGTGGCGATTTTGCAGCAGAAACCTTTCCGATTTGGGGTCGTATTTCATTCTCCATTCTGCATTTTTGGATTTTCGTCCAGACAAAACGACTGCTCTCCTGGCGTCTACTGATAAATAATACTTATCCTCGTTATTACGATCGCTGATATAGATGTAGAAATATGGTGTTTTCGCGGATTTTTTCCTCCACCATTGGACTCGGAGTTCATACCCGGCTCGCAAAGACAGTCTCGGTCTATTAGCTGAAGGGTATAGAGATTTTCCTGATGGATAGAAAGTCACGATCACCCGATCATCTGCTGATACTCGATTGTAAACCGCTATCAGAAGCGCCACTGTTGCCATTAGTCGGATCATTTCGATATACTTATGGATTCTGGATTGACTCGTAGTGGGGGTGTGCACCCCGTTTTANATACGTACCGTGTTCAATGATTTCGCGCCTGTTTCGATCTCAATGACATTTTGGACATTATTCATCCCGTGTTTTTGTTGAGAAGTTGATGAGAATGTCTTTCACTCATTCCAAAATCGGCGTATGCTTATCCGATATCGAATTGTGTCTGAAAATCGTATCATACGAAATCTCTTGTTCCATCCTGCGATGATTAACTGCAGCCTCGATGCCGGTCGAGAATATCATTGAGATTATTTTGCGGGCAATATCGAATTGCCGTGAAATCATCCCGGTGCAGATGCGTTGAATGTCTAGAGAGGGATATAGGTTGAATGCCAAAGTTGATCGCCCCTTAATGACGCCATATTCGTGATTTCATCTATATTAATGGCGTAATAATTTTAGAGCGCCTAACATAGCAATATATCATCCCTGCACTAGGGCTGTACACAAGGGCAATAAAACATTAAAAAAATACACGGGGTGCATAGTTGCAGGGAAAAGATGCACACTACTGCAGAGTTTGACAACTAGAAAATCTTCGTCTTTTCCAAGTTAGATTATAATTACTGAATTCGTAAATACTTGGAAATTGAATTTAATTCGTAATTAGGAAGAAAACAGCCAAATCAAGTTTTGTTCATATCAAACCATATTTCTTTCTCATAAGTACTATGGCAAATGTCTGTACAGAAAGCTTGGCTCGTTTCGCAGGATACAATTCTTCTGTGGCATTTTCAGGAAAAGCAGAAATAATATTAGAATTGAAAAGAGCATAGAAACGTTTCACATGTACTTGCCGAAATTCGTTCTAATTAATGTAATTATACAACTAAAATTGTCGAGTTGTTCGAGTCTGCACTATTGTATGCTGTATAGGGAAAGCTTGAGCATTACTACATTTCATGCCTTGCCATCGGCCAATCAGTTTCTTAGCCCGGGCCGTATATTTTGCAAAAACAATTGTATCAGGCCGAGGCCGCAACTTGTTTGCTGACAGCAATTTCTTAACACTGACTTTCATACAATCGTGAATCACGTTCGTTTCAATCGCTTTGCAAAACGTACGGCTTATCTCGCATTATAATTTCACTTTAGTCGCGGATTCACGCGGCGTAAATGAGTCACATTTTCACGCTGTCAACATTGTAGCGCAGGTACAGAAATCAGACTTGGACAACTAGGTTATTATAGTTGTCTAACTAGATTAGTTAACGTGAAATGCGGGTAATCTAATTAGAATCTAATTTGTGAAATATTTCAATCCTCTCATTTAATTCTAATATCATTTCTGCTTTTCCTGAAAATGCTACATTTCTGTCTAATTCAGTATTTCTTTCGATTTCCATGTTTCTGCGAATTCACTCATTCTAATTTTAATCTAATTTCGAAAATAACAACAGTATAACTCATAATTTTAATTCAATCTGATTTTTGAAATGTTTATATGCTCTAATTTAAATTCAATTTATGGTTTTCCCGAAAATGATACAGGGGAATTGTATAGTGTGAGACGATCCAAGCGTGCTATACACGTCGTACATATACGAACTGAACTGAGTTGTCCAGCTCTGGCCCGAACTATGTTTCATGGCTGGGGATGTGTGTTGTACTTACCGAATACGGGGCCACTGTGGTTTTTGGACACCGAGAAAGGCTCCATACTTCATACCGATAAAAGGCGGCTTTGCATTGCCATAGTTGCGAGGCGCATGCTGCAATGATCGGTATCTCCCCGGTGTTTTTCGACCAATGTATCCCGCCGGCCATCCGACAGTCGACGAGCATGTCCACATTCAAGTCGAAATACAAGCAATAACTAGTCCATCCTCATGATTACCAGACCAAGACCAGACCTATCGATCTCGCCTTCCATCAGAGGTGGTCAGTAACGAAGTACTTCTACTTTTTCGAAGTACTCAAGTAGTTTT
>ATSW01011605.1:0-14262 GCA_000444245.1 Botryllus schlosseri
TCGCACAAACTAATCGAAAATTGTTATACAAAAAGAAGATGAAGATACTTAACAACATTTTGCTTTTCAGATGTGCAACAAATTGACTTTTATGTAGCTTAAACTATCAAGTGTCTCATTAAGAAGTGAATTTTTTTCGCTCGTTTTGCTTTCAATTATTCCACTAATACCCTTCCCGGCCAAAGAATGTTGTTGGGAATTTGTGCAAGAACGTCTACTGGTGCTTGGGTTAGATGGCCAGGTCTTACAGTATGTTCTGCACTCCTATCCAAAATACAGCGTATTTTTCGCGTGTGAAAAATGATACCTGGCAGAAATCGATTTTGAGACCTGACACAACACAAAGGTCCCGGAGGCTCCAGTTTGTCGAAAGGATGAAAAAACCAACATGTTTGTTTTGTGGCTTTTGCCTTATGTCTTGTAACATAAGGTGAAAAACGATCAAGGAGAGTGGGCACATTAGAGCTCGCTACGTTATGATACGTTGCCCAACTTCGGTCTCGCGAGTTTATGAGAAGATAAAATAAACTCACGATTCTGTGTCTTCTACTCTTTAACTCAATCTAACCTGGGAATTCATAGCAGTTTAATAACGGTAAAGCAGCTTTTAGACTACCACCAAAATCTGAGTTTTTGTGGCATCTCGCGACCCGAGCCTCACTCATGAAAAGGAATTTATTTTTAATATTACAGTTGTATGCTACGACTTTACGGGCATGTATGACATACAGAACGTGCACACCACAATTCTACCCAACACAGCTCTACAAAACATGTCTGACACATGCTATTCCAAATTAGGGCGATTTGAATTCCTCTGCGTATCGCAGTTGTACTGCTGTCTACTCAGATTGCAAGAACGGGACTATTCCGTGCCAACAACGAAGCATCATATCCAATCCATCTCAAAAGGTTTGGCCATCCAGCATCGGTCATTTTTTAGCCGAGGTTTTCTCGCCGCTTATGTTTTTGGCGCCGCATTTTATCAGCGTTTTGTTCGCCAAAACTTTACGTCTTCATGTGCCCCGACGCAAAAGGATCGGCCTCGAAATGAATGAGTCTCGTAGGCCTGATCTCAGCTACAGTTGCATACCCCTGCACTAGTTCATCCCAACGGTCTTCGACCATGTTTTCAAGAAAAAACAGTCGGACAAATCTTATCATGAATTCTCATGATTAAGCCATATTTAATGCGTGTCTCGCTGGTTGGCTACGGTACCCAACACAGTGATCTTGGATATGTAATAACGATCGCAGGATTTTTTGCAATATATTCAATAAATATTACATACATATTAACAGATAGCTTTGGCACCGTGTCGACCCAAAATTATACCCTTTGCGGTCCATACTTTAATAACCCTTAAAGGGGTAAAAATTTGCGTTACAGCAATTTGCAAATGTCAGTCTGTAATAATGGTGTTTACTACTATCCTCGTGCCTCGCGCTAATCGACCAGTTATTACGAAAATATGATGATTGTTTAGCGAAAGAAAACAGAAAGATAGAATAGAGATTGTAGAGATCTTCATACTGCCACACCAGCTTCCAAACCCGGCTTTTGGTTACGTAATAATTTTAGTGCATGAATATTAATTCACTTCGGCTTATGAGAGCTACGATTAGTGGTGCGCCGTATTAAGTTTTTACAGTTGCGTCGCAACTACAAATGTTACACTGATCCTAAATTTCCTATAAGGTTTATTTGAATTATACCACGTTAGAAAAGTTAACAATTAATTACGATTTTCATTCGCACTTGATCCGGATTTTCATTCGCACCACCTTCGTCATTCGCACTTGATCCGGATTTTCATTCGCACTATTCGCACCACCTTCGTCATTCGCACTGAAATTTTTTTCATTCGCACTAGTGCGAACCGTCACACAGGTTGAAAAGCACTGATCTAATGTATTGTATCGTTTTTAACTCTGTATTATGCTGAGATAAATCACGATATTTAGCTCATCCCAAACAAATGTTTGAATGAAATAAGTAATTATTGAAGGCAGTGTGTGATCAGACAGGTTGACAGTACCCAGCCAGGCGGCCAGGCCATTGCCACAGTGATATCGATCCCACCGTGTCATACACAATTAAGTTTATTTGTTATTATTTACATATGCCAGGCAATGTGAGTTTCTTTCTGGCCGGAAGAACCAAGAAATAGCTTTCTCGCTCTCTCTCCATCAATAATATCCGTTTATTCGACATAACTCCCATATTAAACCTGTCAGTTGTGTTTTTTATTCAAATCTTTATCCACAAAATAAACCCACAAGATTTTGGTCAGGTCTGTACTCTGAAAGTTTGATTTGACTTTGTTAGAATTTCTGCCCTCATGGCCTCAAGAAGTAGCCTAATCTAAATTGCAGGCTTGTACAAATGTATGGATTTTCCCAGAGTGGAATCGGTGGCAACGGCACGCGCAACGTCACGCGAGCATTTATATCTGATCACGCCGATTAATGGATTATCCTGACGTCACAAAGCGATAACGTAGTCCAGATCCAAAATAAGGCGCTTGCACTTTACAATGAACGCAAGCAAGCGTGGCATTTGTGCAGAAGTGATTACCGTATACGGCTTAACCCTAGTCCGGCGTATACCAGGTCTATTTTAGCACATTGTGACGTTTAATAAGTAATTCAGCATTGAATCTGAGCGAAAAATGTTTCCGCCACGCGGATGAAAATTTCCAATCATGCGAGAAATCCGTCTGTCACGCGCAACGTGTTGTCGAAAACAACCACCGATTCCAGTCTGGAGATTTTGTAAATGTGCAATTAGAACTACTCACTTTTCAAAATCTCCAACTAGAAATAGAGCTAACGACCTTCAAAAAGATACACATAGAACTAGAACTACCATACTTACTTTTCAAAATACGTAACTAGAACCAGAATTACTCACTTTTCAAAAACTGCGACTAGAACTAGAGATACTTATTTTTCAATATCAGCGACTAGAACTACTCGAACAAGAAGTTGTTAGTTGCCCATCACTAACTAGATTGCGTGTTTGTACAAATCTGCTACATTGTCCAAAATACTAGACGGCAAATTGGTTAGTACTGGAACTGGTAACTTCTCCGTTCTTGTCGAGAAACGATAAAATATTATGTTGTTTTAGGTGGCAGTCGGACGAGTCGGCCTCAGCGTGTGGCCTTTGCAAAAGCAAGTTCAATCAAATCCGTAGAAGGCATCATTGCAGGTCAGCAGAAATGGCTGTATCTATTTTGTCAATATTACCAACTATCTCTACCAGGAACGGGTTGTAATATATTTACGTGATGGATATATTCTCAAAATGTATATTAAAGTTAGTTACCCCAAAAAGTCTCTTCGTTATTCTACTAGAATATTTTTAAAATGATAATATATGAGTGTCGTTATTCCTGTAGAATAAGGAAATTATGAGATTGAAATAGTAGCCGAAATCAGCACTACTCAAGTAATGAGTAATGGCAAAATTGGGGTATGTAATGAAGTACTTTCTACTTGTAATTCTAGTACATTTTGCTTAAACTTGGAATACTTCAAGTGATTTTACCTAGTTTTACTTGATAGTTTTTAGTTCCTAGAAAAAGCAAGGCCTTGATTACTTTGAGTTTTACTAACTTTGAAATTGCTGCTTTTATCTGTATCGAGTAGAAATTTTGTTACTCTACTTCTACTTGAATACCAATAAAGTAGATACCCCCTTGAAATTATGTTTTTATGTGGCTCTATTTCTTCTCTGATTTCTTAGAACTTGCGGGCGTGTTCTGTGTGCAAAGTGTTGCTCCAACAAAGTGCCAGTACCGCAGTTCCAGATGGATAGTTTGGAGCGCGTGTGCAACGGTTGCATGCCTGTCGTCACTTGCGTCACCATGTCGCATTCGGAGGAACAGGTCGGAATTGTTTTGTATCTTGACCGAGTATTAGGCTTCGTGTTGCGTATAGTAAAATGGTACATTGGACGCTCCCGTATTCGAAATTTCATGCTGGTGATGTCATATTTTGTGATACGATTGTTGATATACAAAGTTCTTTCCATTTTCTAGTAGCTGCTGAGGATTAGGGGAGAGGAGGTCAACATGAGACGCGGGGCAAGATGAGACATGCAATTTTTTTATAGAAAAATTTCTTGATGGACAGATTCCTTCAACTATGTTGTTCCCATAATGTCATTCTATGGTCCTACCATATTAACAAGGCGAACAGATTTGAGAATGGGCAGAAAAATGCCAAAAACAATATTTTCATAGTCTGTGTAAGTTATGTGAATTTCTGTTTGTAAGGTCATAACTATCATAGTATTTCATATTATAAAACAACATTACTGGAGCTGGTAGAGTGCAATATTAGCAGTGTAATCATGCACTTACCTCTGAAAAGTAATATACAGAACAAGTCTAGCTGCGAAACGACCAATCAAGGTTTCAAGACTTTCACGGTGGAAAACTTTGACTAATGAAAACTATAATTTTTGTTGACAAATGAAATCTTAGTGGCAAGGATCGTATCATTTCGGTACTGGAAAAATTCATCTGTCCCTACTCGACCCGAATCGTTGGAATTAACACCCGACTCATATCCGCACAGCCCTATTATCGACGCGACATGATTTCAAGTCCAATTTCTACAGGAATTCCTGTGCCGGGCCGTTTCATCACTTGAGATCATTTGCCGTGACAACCCTGCGTCTGTGCTGGCGTTGGGCGGTGCCCAAACTCTGGTGTACTTNGCAAGGAAAATGAGCGGGTGTCAGATGAAGACGTTGGTGAGTTCTGGATGGTGGCCAGGGATAAGCGGATTTGATATTGTCAAGTCCAAATCTAGAGTATTATCTTGTATCATCCGCGAATCCAAGTCCAACTTTGATGTTGGTAAAGGATTGGTAAGTCGAATCAGATTGGGAATGAGACTACAGGTATTGCGTTAGAACACAACTGATTTTTGAACTAGTAATACGGATAACAGACACCTTCATTGATAACCCTCGTATATTCGGCGCTTTTCCAAAATAGACGAACAGATGAATATCCCCAGTCTAGCAGTTCTAGAATATAGTTCTATGACTTTCTACGACGGTACTATGTTGTCACGTCGCGAAAGTTGCCAATATATTTTGCCTTTTGTGGTCGATGTTTGATACCGGCATTTCTTTCAAATCGTGATATTGACTTGGTATTATCGACAAATCGGTTAGTTTTTGTAGACATTGGCATTCAATTTGCATTTTGGGCCAGGGCTGGCGGAGCCCGACTTTGTGCTTTCAGCGGTTCTGAAGAAGCTCAATGCCAGGATTGTAAGCAAGTCACAAGGCTCCGAGTCACAAGTCAATCTCACTTTTATAGTTTTGACTCGAGTCAAGTCGAGTCATTTTCAATTCACCACCGAGTCAAGTTCGAGTCCAAGCCTTCAAGCAGAGCGTCGAGTTCGAGTCATGGTATTATGACTTGAGTCCGAGTCCAAGTCATTGTGCTGATTGCTCAGTTGCCAGTTAATTGTTGTTTAACCCTATTTTTATAATTCTGGTTGCTGTCTAATGATATCCAATGGTTCGCATTTATAATATACTGGTTTTCCTCCCTTTTAGTGGTTTCTGGTCGCATTTTCAAGTACAAATAGACGAACTGCCAATGGGATGGTTACTTTACTATTCTTCGAAATTACAAAGAAATGCCGGTCTTGGCCGTCTGCGTCTCCAGTCCTATGACATGGTTTGAGTCATGCGCAATGACTCAAGTCAATACACAGATTGAGTCGAGTCATCAGAAAATCGTGACTCGAATCGGAATCGAGCCGAGTCATTACAACCCTGCTCAATGCAGTCGAAGGAAATTATGAATCTAAAATCCATGTCCTTTTAGGACCAAACGTTGATTTTTAATTTGAAAAAATGGTATATATGGTGGGTTTTTCGACAATTATGATAGATTTCACACGATGAAAACAATTCTATAGAATCAAAAAATTTCAATCACGTTGCGTCTACGAGTTGCGATTGAGCCAAATTTGTTTGCATCGTGTTTTTAGACAACCTTACAATTTCATGGGGTGGCTAGTAAAATTTGAAATTTTCACAGCTATTTTGGTAATAATTCTTAAATTTTGTACTTTTTTAGCGAACTTGACGATTTTATCGAGTAGCCAGTACAATTTGAAAAAGAAGTCAATTTTGAACATCCATACTTAGCCTACTGTACATCTCTATTTCAGGGCCAGATAACGACATGCCTTCACACGCTGTGTCTGCATTCCGGCGTTCTTCTTTGGTACTCTGAAATCGGATTCATAGACGCTTTGACACATATCCTGCAGATTTCAAGCTCCGTCCAAGACCAATCTGGAATGATAAGCGAAGCGTTGGATACTTTGAGAATATTTTCAAAGACTAGCGACAGTTTGAAAAGGAAAGGTAACGTGGAGGTGTCGCTGGTAGAGTTGGGCCCAGTCCTAGCCGTTAATTTTACTTGATAATGAGATTGTTGGGTCCTGTTTTGCAGCCGTGCAATGCGGCTGCATCGCTCCCTTGCTTCACCTGGGACAGTCTGACAACCCCTTCATCTCGTTGGTGTCCATGACGACGTTGGGCTTGATTGCAGAGTGCTCGGCCACTCACAACGCGATTCTGTCGCAAAAGAATGCTCTTAGAGACCTATTATCGAGAGTTAATTCTTCAAAAGACGATAAGGTGAGCTTTTTAGAATGCTGGCAGCCCAGAGTCGGACAACTAGAAACTTTTTTCAGTTTTTCCAAATAAGATTACAATCAGTATTATAGTATTTTCAAATTAGATTGAAATTAGAATGATAGCTACACAATTTTCCTTAATTAGATTACAATTACATTATAACTAGGGCGATTTTTTTACCTAAAAAATAGAAAATTTTGACCTCAGGTCAAAATAATTGACCTAACGTATGCAAATTTGGTATTTTCCCACATAATATTGAAATTGTACCACTTATCTTCATTTCTGGTTGGAACTGGCTGTCTCAACGAAGTAGTTTGATCTGAAGAACGTTTTTGGCTTAGAAACAGACAAATTTTTACAGGAAAAAAACTAATATTTTAACGAAGTCTGGCCCTATGAAGAATTCCAGTAGTTACAATACGTATTATGGTAGAAATAATTGAAATTAGTTGTAGTACAACTAGAGATACTTCCCTGCATTCTTGGGTAGAAAGGACATGTCCTTACTAAGAAGCTTGCCAAGAATGGAGAAAGAACGTTCAATAGCTGCAGTTGGCTGACAACACTCAAGTTGCGCGTACACTGCCGGCGACAAATCGTGTTGCTTCATTCTGACAATGTTGTTTATATCACAATTTTTTATCATGCGCTTCTTAATATAAGAATGATGCAATGCCCAAGAAGTTTTTCTTCGTTAGGATATTGCGGTACTTTGACCAAAACACCATGTCTACCTATTTATTTTATTGGGTCGTTTATGATTCACAATGGGCCGTCTACAACGGTAGGCCTATAAAGTAGGCTACAAGCTGTAAAAGATCAAATGATAAGTTCACCGACAGTGCAAAATCTACGATACAAACGAAATGCAGATGTAAAAAAAATTTTGACCTAACGCTACAATTTTGACATGTTAAAAAAATCACCCTAACTGTAACAGTATTTTCACATTTAAATTAGCATAGGTTCAGAATTATAGCTACACAGTTTTCCCAAATTGGATTATTTTACGATTAGTAACATAACAGTACTTTCAAATTAGATTAGGATTAGAATGATAGCTACAAATTTTTTTCAACTAGATTAGAATTATGGAATGTTTGAATTTAAAAAACTTGCAAAAATTCGATTACGAATTGGAAAGACATACGGCTTACTACAAAATCAAGCTCATATCAAATCATAGTATATTCTCATAAGAGTGAGAATGGGAAATGTCCGTACAGCAAGCTTGGCACGATACAGTTTTGTTGTAGCATTTTTAGGCAAACCAAAACTTGGATCATCACCAAAATAAGAGCGTATAAACATTTGACAAATTAGATTATCGGTTTTTCGTTCCAATGAGTCTAGAAAAGTAAAATTCTATCTGGCCGTCCAAGCCCATGATTTTGACTTGCAGGACGTCGAGATTGTGCTCCGAATGATCATGCTGATGTCGGCCGGCAATCAGGAGACAAAACACAGGTGAGTGACCAAGTAGGCAGTGTCAGTGCTCAAGTAGAAGTAGTGATGACAATTTTTACTCACAAGTACCGGTACAACTGTTATGAGTTATGTAAATGGGTTATTTTTTAACTTACAAGCTGTATTTTGGGTCAATGCGAAATGGGAAGTAGAGCAATTTTCCACAATAGATTCCGCCATCATGATACAGCAGCTATTTTGCCCGGTTCATATGATCATTTCACCCGCGAAAGGGATCAAACATAATCCAAAGCCACTTTCTACTTCACAAAAGTTAAAGTTTATTAAGTATACAGTATGTTTGTTCAAAAACAACTGGTAGATGTGAAGGGACAGGGCTTTATAATTTTTGAATTTATTCTATTTTTTTTTCAAGTTTTACTGTCAACCAGAGTTGGATCAATTACAATAATTCAGTTCAATTAAATTACAATTACTCCCTTGCATGTTTCAATTACATTACGATTACAATTACTGGTAAACATGTAATTGATTCGGTAGAGAGAAGTTCTTTGACAACCGTAGCGACGTATTTAGAAACAATCTCAAGCTATTAATGTTTCATTCATGATACGGAGAATACCCTACAATTGAAAAAAAAACTCGAACGTATTCCAACTACTACTAATCATGAGTACTGAAAACGACAAACACAGAGAAATGTTTCAAGCGACTGTTAAGAACCAAAAGTTTGATCGACTAACAGCGAATAGGCTACAGGATAGTCAATGAAATGTAATGAAACGATTAGGCTACTCGGAGCTGAGTGAGGATAATGAAATGTAATTGGTAAGGCGTCAGCGATAAGGATGATACCGATAAGGTGTGTAAAATTAAAATAAATGCAAACGGAAAGAACCTCCTGACAACTACGAATGACAACATTTTGGTTCTCATTTACATTTTCACTTGCTCGGAAACTTTTAGATTGCATTTGATGAACATTGTGGTGCGAAAATTTCTGGCCCCAGTAAATTTGGCCAAGATTGGAGGTAAGATTGGGATAACATCTCAACAACTGCGTGATAAAGTTTGATGAAGCCTTGGTTGTAAACTTGAATTTCTTTTTGCAATTGTTGCAGCAAGCCTTGGTACTGGTCAGAGATTTAAAAATAAAACTCTGACCGTGGTGTAGGAAATGGTTTAGCACAGGTTTCAGAAGATTTTATTTGCTGTTCATCCATTTTTGAAATATCAAAATTTAGTTTAGCCCACTGGTTCTCTAACTTTTTTAGACACGCCCCCCTTTATGACAGGGAAATATTTCATGCCCCCCTTTTCGTCATATCACACAATGAAAGCAGAATGTTAGCAATCCTTACAGATAGATTCATGGTATGGAAGGTTATGACTGTTGATGATAGAATTCGTCAATAAGAAACTCGGGCTGTGCACAGAGCAACAACTATGAAATAGAGGTGAATCGCGCCAAGCGCGGAAACAAATCCAGTTGGCCGGACCTGTCGCTTGCCCCCCTTCAGATGCTTTCACGCCGTCCAAGGGGGGTAACCCCCAGTTCGAGAACCACTGGTTTAGCCTATATTGTAATTCACAAAGTTTTCTGTTGCTACTGAAGTATGGTATACAGTTTAGCATGGCTGAGTTATCTAGTTGTAACGCGGATTTCCATAACAATGTAATTCAAATTTTAATTGAACAAATTTTCATCTGCCCAAGACACACGCACAATGTACAATACGATATACAAGAGACACAATGCGATGTAATGAAAAGATAGGGAGATGACGAACGACCAACCAGTTGGGGTCTGTGGAAGTGGCATCCACCTCAACCTATAGTGCCCGATGTCACAGTCTTCTCCGATGTTATTCTTTCTTCATCGGTCCTTTTTAGAAGCTATTTCTTGCGCTATTGGGTCTTTTTTGTCGATGTAAGAACAACGTCACAAGGGCGAGAAGCCCAGAATAGCCTCCGACATCGGGGATCGTACCCAGGCCGCCCGCTCTCCACTATGCTATCTTTCCTCTAATAATTTAGTGGGGTAGCCAGTATTATCAAATAATGTATCAGATAAATCCAAAACTTCTTTCTTGAATAACAAAGCTTTTATAGACTGGAATTGAATCAAAATTGGTATGTAGCGTTTTTATCAAGTAGCCTGTAAAATTTGGTAAAAAAAGTTGTTTCTGACTACTGACCATTTCTTGGTAGGCGTTGATATTAAATTGCTTGTGTGACAATGGACACCTTTGATTTTTGCAGAATTGTCTGTGAAGACTCGTCCGTTGGCTCGGCCATCTCTCAAGTGATCAAGAAATGGCCTTCCCATCCGCAGATTCTTGCCAATGCAGCATGTGCCATTGCAAACCTAGCTACGAGCTGTGATGATCAGGTAAGTCTGATGCATTCATGCAGATTTGAATAAATTCCAGTTGCCTAGTTCGAATTATCAAAGTGAAATGCAGGTAATCGAAATGTAATCGAATTTGTGAAAAGTTTTTAAGCTTTTTAAAAAATTGTAATCTAATTTCTGCTTTTCATGAAAATGCTACGTAATTATATAGAGCAGATCAAGCCAAGCTTGCTGTACACTACCGACACCTACATTTGCTATTCTCTTCCTTATGAGAAACGGAATCCGATTTGGCATGAAGTGAAATTGCTTTTTGTTGGATTTCTTTCGAATTCGGAGTTTAATTCAATTTGCAAGGTTTTCTGAATTGAAAAACTCTTATTTAATTACGAAAAAAAAGTTTCTAATTTAATTTTGAAACAAAATTGTAGCTATCATACTAATTGTAATATAATTTGTAAATAAACTGTCTGGCTATCATTTGAAAAGCTGGAAATTTTCTAAGTATCTAACCCTGCAACAAGCAGAAATGGAATTTGCTGTTTTCAGGTGACTTTACAAAACTCCGTAATAGTCCTCCTTCAAGCTCTGTCGCAAAATCTCCCGGGTTATGTCTCCATTCACTGCATCCGAGCTCTTGCTAATTTTGCGAAATATGAACTTCATGCTAATGCGCTGGTAAGTTGGCCGTTCGCTCTCCATTCTGAATAGAGTATCAGTCATCAGGGATGCAATCAATGTTCCCTCTCATTTTTGACGGGACTGCGCACACTCACCAACTCACTGCGCAGACCCTTAGACAATAGTGCAAAACGACTAAGAAAAAGGTCATCACTTTGGATTTTTTGTGCGCAACTTGAGAGTTTCTGTGCGCAGCGAGCTTGTCAGCGAGTGCGCAGCTTAGAGGGAACATTGGTTGTAATGACTCGAGTCCGACTTGAGTCACGATTTTCTGATGACTCGAGACATTTTCTCAAAATACGGAAATGACTCGACTCGAGTCAATCTGTGTATTGACTCAATTTGCACTCGAGTCATTGCGCATGACTCGAACCAAATCATATGACTTGAGACTCAAACGACCACGATCAACATTTCTCTGTAATTTCTGAATAGTAAAGTAACCACGCCATTGGGATTTCATCTTTTTCGGTAATTGCTACTTGAAATTGCTACCAGCAACTGCTAAAAGTGAGGAAAATCAATGCGAATCATTCGATATCACCAAACAGACTTAACAAGACTGTCTGTAACTGTAAACTGAGCAGTCAACACAATGACTTGGACTCGGGTCATATGGCTGAGACTTGACCCTTTGCTCGCATGGCTTGGACTCGGACTTGACTCGGTGGTGAAATGAAAATGATTCGACTTGACTCGAGTCAAAACTGTAAAAATGAAATTGACTTGTGGCTTGGAAGCTCGTGACTTGGTTACAACCCTGTCGACAAGTATGTGGAAAGTTCAAACATGCGATCACAAATCAAATAAATGCCAGTTCTATATCACAATGAAGATAATTTTGTATTTCATTGCACACTGTGACAACGCCGTGAGTTGATCCAGTCTTCACAGATATGTCATTTCCACAAACGTGTGTATCTTCGTACTACATGTTTTGTATGTTGCGATACAACCAAGCGAGGATTACAGGCTTACTCAGTGGAGAACAGTATCGGGACTAGAATTGTTGTAGATGAATTAGCTCTTAGTCGCAAGGAGCTTATCATTCCAATACCCGAAAAAATCGTATCTCATACTCTACTCGAATCATTGCACCCAGCCTTACTCTCTCATTTGAAAAAAAAGATGTTTCTTGCAGTGTACGATTTATTTTTAGCTTTCAAACTTCCCAATCATCATGCAACTTCTGAATTCTTCGTACGGGCCGCTCATCAACTCGCATGCTTTGCGATGCATTTTCAATGTCCTGCAACAGCGCGCCGTAGACGCCTCAAAAGCCATCGAAAGGTTGGTAGCCGTCTTGCACAAACTGCTCGATGTCCAAAATTCGCAACTTCAACTACAATTTCTGGATTTTCAAGATGTGCAGCTAGAACCAGAACTAGTCAATTTTCAAAATTAGAACTAGGATGACTCCTTTTCAAAATGCGTAACTAGAACTATTCAATAACCAGTAGTTGATCATTAATTAGTGGTATGTGCAATTCTGGTTGGGAGTGCATATTCAGTGCACGTACCAAATCACTTTTTTCAGGTGTGGAAGTCAAGAACTGATACTGCGTCTTGCCGAAAGGGAATCGGTCATGAGAGACTTGTTGGCTTCCATGGATCGCGACGCTCCTTCGATTGCCACAGAATAGTTGCTNCCGTATTTTAGTGTAATATGCCCGTGGCCTGAATCTAGTATCAGGCTTCGAGTATCAATCATGATGTTGTTGTAACAAGTGGAAGGTTGGAATACAGCGACAGACAATGGCCTAGAATGCCAGATTTACAGATAATTTGATCTTTTTCTGAGTATACTTATTTCATTACACTTTGTGACAATGCTGTGAGGTTGATCACGACTTGACAGATATATATGTCGTTTCCAGTATTGTGCGTAGCATTGTTTATTAGTGAAGTCTATCACTTCTCGTGTCTTTATCCACTGAGTAACATTTGTATACCCTTCGAAGCTGATTTTACTGATTCCGCCTACTTTCATATCGTTCACAACGAGAGTGATTTAGATTACCTGGCTACTTAATAGGAAACTGTCCGTGTACTTTTTTTGTGTTGAAGAGATCCAATTGTCAGAGTGACCTGGCAAATATCATTTATTCTGTAATCATATATATGTGCATGATCATACATATATAGTTCCAAACATGTTTTTTTTGCCTGTCCATTTTAGGATGCTTCTGTACATTTTAATATGACTTTCATAATAGTACTGCAGACAAAAAATTGCCATAAGAAAATACTCGATAGCCTTGGCTACATACGTTTCGGAGCAACTCTGCTGATGTGTTGTACTTCTAGAGTAGGGTTGCCATACGTCCGGACATGTCCGGAATTTCACCTTTAAAACTGCGTCCGGGAGGAATTTCTAAAATATGCCTAAATGTCCGGAATTTTGAAGTAAGCTCATAATTTTTCACTAAATCAACATAAACAATATTATTGTCGGGCAGAATTATGCTACATGAAATTTTTCTTCGCGCTGCGCGCGATTTAGTATCACATATATTGGTTTTAATATGGTGACTACCACTCTCGCAAGAGCTGCGATCAAAAATAAATAAAAATAACATTCAGTTACACAAATAAGTCTAATTGTAATTGCAATCACAGGATAACGGTATATTCATAAAGTCGGTTTAGGGCGTTTAGACTGACCTAACGATGTACATTGTACAATTACGCTCCTTGCATTTTCAAAGTCATATCATCCTCCACCAGCTCTACCGCAAACTCTGATCATGTGGGCGGAGAGAGGATCAAATTATATAGTAATATATGGAAGAACCAATATTATTGACATAATTCATTCAAATCAACGACCAGATGCATATAGTAAGCCCTCAGAAGCTGCATCGATTGCCCTACTTTGGGCTCAAGATCAATGTTTATTTGGACGGGATGGGGCTGAAAAATGTGACTTCGGCCCTGGTTACAAATAACATCACACAACCACATACTCCTGAACCAGACCTCTAGTCGATAGACAAAGCTTTGATTGTGTGACGTCATATTCATCAATGTGCTCATACCTCATTTTGAAATCAGCTAGTGGACGCTAAAGAGCGCCCGGAATTTGTGTTACAAAAATATGGCAACCCTATTCTAG
>KE605993.1:11319-26663 GCA_000444245.1 Botryllus schlosseri
CCGGTGACATCCTCACGCAATAAAACGAAGGGAGAACATTGTTTTCTAATGGATAGAACGAAGCTATCGCATGAGATCGAACAAAACCGGATAGAATTCATCGTTATTGAATGTACCGAAAAAGTCATCCTTTCTACGTATTTTAGTCGTACCCGCGAGAGATAGAAAATTTGCATTATTAGGTTAACTACCGGATATAACGAAGCCTAATGCATGAGATGGAACAACACCGAGTATGAATTTATTCTGATTGAATATAACCACAAGACCATCCTACTACGTATTTTAGACATTCCCTCGACACTTAGAAAATCAGAACCTAATCGAGATGATCCCGGATGATCCTTTTACGGTTTTGTGTTTGCTGGGAGGTCAATTCTTTTTTTTGGCGTGACATTCTCGGACACACGTTCGTCTTTCAAGATTGAAATAACATTACCAAATTGGCGTTCTTGAACATATTTGATAATTCGCTGTTCAGCTTCTTCCACCTCATCGGTTTCCAATAGTCCAGTTTTAGAACTTTTTTGCAAATATCGAATGAAACGTCTCATCCAAGCAACAGCCTTCTTGAGCTTGAACCATGAAGAATAATACTTTATCAATTTTTCCAAAGGTTCATCCTCATGCTTTTCAACGAGATTGGTGTTGATATCAACTGCAACAGTTGTAGCAATCTCAGGAGGTAGTAATACTGGCATCTTTGGCCATTCATCTTCATGTTTCCATAAGAAATCTGGACCTGTGAACCAGCTTGTATTTGTCAGTTTCTTTGCAGACATACCTCGTGAGGCGATGTCGCCAGGATTCAGTTTACTAGGTACATATCTCCACTGATGTGGGGCTGAACCTTCCTCAATCTTTGCAAGCCTGTTAGCAATGAATACTGGAAATCTTGTCGTCGTATTGTGGATGCTCTGAATGGTGGCCGTGCTATCCGTCCAGAATATGGACTCCGCACCTTTGATATCAGTTTCCTCACGTAAAAACATGTCAATTTTTACACATAGTGCAGCAGCAGTCATTTCCAAACGAGGAATTGATACAGCTTTCAAAGGGCGTAGTCGTGTTTTACTTAGTAAGAAGGCGCAGTATATGCATCCGTCTTCACTAACGAGTCTGAGGTACGATACGACTCCATATGCACAAGACGAAGCGTCACCGAAATGATGCAATTGTTGTATCACAATTTTCCCGAATGATTGTGGTTTCACGCACCGAGGTATTTCTATGTTCTTCACATAGTCGATGTCGGACATCCAATTTTCGAATATCTTCATCTCTGTATCTCCTATTTTTGTGTCCCAATCAAGCTTCTGTCGACACAATTCTTGGAATACAATCTTGGCTTGTAAAATCACTGGCGATATGATTCCCAAAGGATCAAACACTGAATTCAAATGTCCCAAAATGGAGCGTTTCGTAATCGGGACAGACTTGAAGTTGATTTCAAATCCAAAAGTATCTTTGTTTAGACACCATTTTACTCCGAGGGCTCTTTCGAATTTACTTTGTTCCAGATTGATCTCATTTTGAGCGACTCCTCGGTCTTTTTCTGGTACAACAGACAGGATCTCCTGACTATTACTTATCCACTTGGTAAGGTGAAATCCTCCAAGAGATACCAATTCCTGGATATCTGTCACCAATTCTTGTCCTTCCTCGGTACTCTCTGCACCAAGAAGGAAATCATCAACATAAGTATTGTTCCTTACACAGTTACTAACATTGGGAGTGAAACTATTTCCAAAGTCTTTCGCGGTTTGTTTCAGGCAGTAATTGGCTATGAAACTTGCACAGGTACTGCCGAATAAATTCACAAGCATTTGGTGAGCAACAGGCTCTTTATCAAGGTCCCCATCCGGCCAAAATAAAAATCGCAAACTATCACAATCTTGTGGGAGCAATTTAACTTGTAGAAACATAGACTGAATATCAGCCATGATTCCATACTTATGCAGTCTGAAATTCAACAAAACTTTGAGCATGGCATTTGCAATGTCGGGCCCGTGAAGCAACTGCTCATTGAGAGAGGTATTCATATATCTTGCTGAACAGTCATGAACTATCCTCACTTTTCCAGGCTTGTTGGCAGATAATACTGGTTGATGAGGCAAATACCAAGAAGTTTCTTGCATCGCCTTTTCCTCTTCTGGCATAATGCGCGCCCATCCTTTATTAATGAACTCAGCCATCTTGGAACAATATTTTTGTCGGAGTTCATCATCTTTCTTCAGGCGCTTGCCCAAATTCTGAGTCCTTTTCATAACAAATTTGCGGTTATCTGGAAGTTTAGGACAACCCGGCTTCCATAACAATGGTGCTGTATACTTTCCATTTGAGAATGTAACATTTTCTTCCGCCATTTTTAAGGCGTATGCATCTTCTTTCGACATCGTGGGCGTTGATGTCAATGCAATGTCCCTGAAATCTGTGTTCCACATCTCTTTGATCTGCTGCTCTAGATTATCATGAACGAGAATATGATGCACATGAAATTGATGATTCATCTGATTTTCAACCAAGGAGGGACCGACAAGCGACCAACCAAGTATGGATTTCTTCGCAATAGGTTCATCCAATTTTCCTCTCCTCTGATTCTGAGTCCAAATTACTTGAGGAACATTAGCCCCAATGATCAAAAGAACCTTCTTATTTCCTAGTTCAGGAAAGTCTATGCCATTGAGATACTCATACTCCTTCAGCTTAGTCTTTGATGGAAGTTTGTTCGCTGTTACCGGCAGAGAATCAATCGTGAGTACATCTTTCAAATGAACATGACCTTTTCCATCCAAAGATCTCACATACAAATCCAATGCAAACCCATCTGTCAGTCTTGGCTCCTTCTGGTTTACTGTTGTAATTGAATATCGTGTGGGTTTCCCACTTATGTCATGGAATCTCATAAGATCTTCATCACAGATACACGATGAACTTCCGTCATCAATGAAACAATATCCTTCAAGTTCCTTACCAACTGCACATATCTTCACTGGAACAATGTTCAGATATACGCCACGGGAATGATACGGTTCTTCATTCACATTTGTACTTGCTATTGTGGCATTTAAAACTGGATTTGTTTCATCCTGATCCTCCTGTTTTCTTTCAGTTTTGCTTTCCAGATGCAGAAGGGTATTATGTCTTTTACCACAATCGACTTCTTCACACCTAGATTCATTTCTGCAAACCTTTGCCATATGTCCCCGTAAAAGGCAGTTGCTGCATAATCCTGCGTTCTTTACAATTGCAACACGTTGTGCAGCTGGTTTTTCGAGGAATATTCTGCATCTAGAGATCATATGTTCACCTGAGCATAATGAACATGTTCTGTAATATCTCGTTCCTTGCGTCTCCTTATAGGAAGTAGTTTCTCGTTCTTTCCAGGTGTCGTCAATGGTGGCATGGGTAGCATTTGAGTATACTTTCTTGTTAGCTTGTTGTTTACCCTTGTCATCGTTCTTTTGAGATTGCATTGCCTTATGCATTGACGAGTTCGCCACCTTTGATATTTTTGTCACAAATCTTAGTAAATCAAGAAATGTAACATCTTTTTGATCAGCTTCACATCCAGCTGCAACATCTTCCCATTTGCTGTGATATTTTGTGGGCAGGCGACATGATAGCTTCACAATATTATCAAATGTGTTCAAATCTTGCACCCGATTCAAGTGCAATGAAATGAGATAACACTCTTTCATCTTGTTTGCCAGGTCGTCTAACGCACAAGCATCATCAAATTTAATAGGAGGAGCTTTGATCAATTCATCAAGACATTTGCGTGAAATAACAATAGGGTTACCATATTGTTCATCCAGAATTTCTATTGCTTTAGCATATCCTTCAGTAGGTGGGTACATGGAACAATGTTGAATCAATTCTTTGGGTTTCCCATCACAATATTGTTGTAGCAATGCTAGGCGTTTAGCATCGTCAAATATCTTTTCTACAACATTCACCCGAAATGTCTCTTTGAATCGCGTATACTGCGTGACTGAACCACTGAATCTCATTATTTCAATTTTTGGAACATTCATAGCAGAGGCTATTGCATTTGCCAAGTCAGCAGCAAAACTTGTATTATTTACTGGCATGGAGACTTGTGGTTGCACTACAGGTGTAGATAGAATTGGGATATCGTTATCTTTTGAGGCACATGCTTTGGACGGTGAATTGTTCATGGTAAAACCTCCCACTTCCCATTCCTCTTTTTGAGGAATTAAACTCATAGGATCTATAGGTACAATGTCATTACTCACTGGAATGCAAGAATTTATGCTTTTACCTTTAGCCGCACTGATGACTCTGTCTACGGCATTCATTAGCTTTGGCACACCCGCAACTTCATTACCGCCGTGTTCTTCTTCAGCATTTTCCCATATTTCAGCCTCCAAGCATCAGCTTCGTACTTGTGTTGTAATTCTACAGCCTTTTGTTCGGTTTCAAGTTCTCTTTGCCTGGTTTCGAGTTCTCTTTGCCTAGTTTCAAGTTCAACCTTTTTTGGTAATTGAGATAATTCCAATTTTGCATGCTCCCTCAAAGCAATAGCTTCTATGCGTCTTGTTGCAGTGGATGAATTACATAGTGACGAGAGACTAGATCTTTGCGATCTGAGAGATTTTTTACTTTTGGTTGATCTCTTGCACCATTCTTGAGTATCATCCTTCACGCCTTTACACATCCAATCGTTTATGTGTAATTTGACTTCTTGAAATGCCTTGACTTCATTTTCATATTCGAGTTTGATTCTCACTGTCAGATCTCCCTGGTCATGGAGAAGGCTGACACAGATGTTTTTAGTACTTGAATACTCGTCAAAGACTTCGTCAATGATCTTTGCTTTCGATTTCACTAAGCTTATATTTTCTTTGTTAAGCATGAGATTCTCCACTTCCAAATATAGCTGTTGTAGGTTCTTGACCATCATTTGCAGCTTCATTATGTTTGTATTGACATCATGTGCCATCATAGGTTCTTCTTGTAGCTTCATTACACTTCTATTGGCATCATGCGCCATCATGTACTTTCTTGATCGATAGTTATATTGTTAACTTTAATGTAACAGTTACTTTATCTTATGATTGAAGTCGGTTGCGGTCTGTCGACTGTTACATTAGTATAATTCTTCTTCAGCGGTCTTGTTGTTAACACGTTGCTCTTCCAGTAGTCATCATACTTTTCATAGCATTTATTTAACGGTTAACAATATTTTAACTCGCTCTAAAACGAACAAATTATAACGAAATTAAAGAACCCTTCAAACACTACGTTTCTCAAACACAAACATGAAACATGTGGCGCGAAACCCCCCCGACACGTCACTGCCGTTATTCACCCGTTACAACCGCTACATATATTTTAGCAGTGGCGGTCAACCCGTGGCCCTCGAGAAGGCTTCTCGAAATTAGTTATAACATCAGGTAAAATTGCAAGGTCAACAAAAAATTTGATTAGCCTGATCGCGAAATTTGATGATGGCTACTAAAACATCAGTTCTGACGCATTGGCGTAACCAGGGGCCAGCCACATTTACCGCAAATCCGTAGAATATTTCGTATCAGATTTAGTTGACTTGAAATTTTTCGTAGCAGTTCGCATGATTTATTTCCACTCGATTTCTTGCATTCAGTATTCGAGCCCCCTCGTGAAAATTATAAATATACCTATAAATTTAAAGAATTGAGTCAAACTATATTGGCAATTATGAGATAATAACGTGTCGTCCAAACATGCGACGTCGCTTGTGCGCTCGCAGCGAGATCGTCGGCGATGAAACATTTGCGCAAAATGATAGAGCAGTGGTTCTCAACCTTTTTGTCTTCGCGGACCCCTTTTGAGCCGTCACGGACCCCCGCGGCCCCCCACACCTTCTAGTTCAAATTTAGCTCAATTATCGTGCAATGGTCATTTGTCTTGTGTAAATATTTACTGTAGGCTAGCGATAAACATTAACAGAATTACTTTTCTTGAGAATTAACCTCTAACACTTATGTGGGAATTCTGGAGTCGACCTCGGTCGGATACGAACCCACAACCCATCAGTGTTGGGATCAAGTCACTACCTTCGAGTCACGAGTCATCTCGAGTCATTGCACATTTTGACTCGGGTCAAGTCAAGTCAATCGATTTTCAAAGGTGACTCGAGTCAAGTCAAGTCACTCGTTTTTTGGAGGTGACTCGAGTCAAGTCAAGTCAAGTCAAGTCACGAGTCAAGTCCAGAGGTGGTCAGTAACGAAGTACTTCTACTTTTTCGAAGTACTCAAGTAGTTTTCCTCTAATTCTGGTACTTACTCAAGTAGATCTGATTTTCGCTACTTCTACTTCTACTTCATAATATTTTGTGCTCTACTTACTTACTTTTCGCTATTTTTAGTTTGTCAAGTAGAAGTAGTTCAATCTTCCAATCAGGTAGATAGTCTGAGGAATTTCGGGGCTGTTTTCACGGAGTACCACCATTTGATTTCCATAAAAAAGCTAGTAAAGCCAGAATTTCAGTCGCGCAGTGGATATACGGCGTTACCAGTATGATTTCACGAAAGTCTCGATGAATATAATTCATGTGGCGGGTTGGCGTGATTCCGTTCACACAGGGATATCTAAAATTATATATCTAGATATCCCTGAGTCCACACCACATTGTCGCCCTTCGCGCATATGAAATAATTCATCGCAGTATATATGGCTAATCATAACGTTTGAAACTGATGTTTCGCAATCCAGCATTTAATTACTTGTCATATCGTAATCTAGCATGTCCACGGCGCTTCCTAACCTGGAATAGTGGACTCTGACATTTTTTGTTAGTTTTAGAGCTGTTTCAGCATACCACCGTTGATACTTTCTGGACTAAAGGCATGGAAAACGTGTACCGCTTTTAGAACTAGTATTTATGTTTTATTTTCAATTCCCAGTATCATATACTTTGAGTTATAATTATTATCAGTTTTTTGGTATGGATACCATGCATGTTGAAGTATGAAAGCAAGTGTAGTAATGCCTGTAATTTCCGGAAATAAAGCTACACAATATGGGATTTCTACGGCCCACCATATTTTTTATTAACGTTTACTAATCGCGCAAAGTGTTTACACCGTATCCTATACAACTTTTCCGTATTGCTCTTCGACTAAACTACGGACCTTATAATATGGGGGATGGCGCCATACCATGCTATTTTTTAAAACGTGCTGTTCGAGAAAACAGGATAAGGATCGCATTTCCATATCAATCCTATCATTTTCATCCCATGATGTGGACGAATGCTTATGCTATCAAAAATTGGATACCGTCTGGTATGCATCAATGTGAATATAGCTCGTCACCTTTCGCATAGCTCAATTTGCACCTTTATACAATCCATGTGAACAAATTAGGATCGTTTTCACAACTACTTACTTACTTGAGTACTTTTAAAGTCAGTCAATTCTACTTCTACTTCAAGTAGCTTAAGGTTGCTTATGGAAGAAGTACTTCTACTCGTACTTGAGTAGATTTTTTCGTCGGTACTTCTACTTCTACTTGAGTAGCTTTCTTGGCTACTTTGACCATCTCTGGTCAAGTCACAATTCAAGTCAAATTGCATTTTCGAAGTATGAGTGATCATTCAAATACATTATATTTTACTGGCTATGTTAAAGAGATCAATTGGTCATTTATCTTGAATCAAATAACGAATATGCGTTGTATCGCTCACGCACACGTAGAACTGCTAATAAAATACGAAAGTAACTGTATAGCTACATCAGGGGTGTCAAACGTACGACCCGCCAAATGATTTCATTCGGCCCGCAAAGAAATTCTGAGTATATGGTGAAGATTGCGTGATTCTATCCAACACATTTCTCGAATTTGCAGTAAGAAATACCACTAATGAATATTCCTTCAAGATAGCAAATTTCGAGTATGTTCATAGGCCACATTATAACAACCCGACAGCGGAGTTGTGATTGAAGTTATCGTCAGGAGAAAATCGCTGACATTAACACCCAATTCCGAGAATGCGAAAAAGTGCATATACTGAGTTTAGGGTTAGTAATATTTAGGAATCATTTGACTGGTGCGGCCCGCGAGTGATCAGTATATTTGAATTCGACCCGCGACGTCAGTTGAGTTTGACAACTCTGATCGACATGATATACATTCTCTTATTATCAGCAAAAATAGAGGATCGAATACGAAGGCTCGAGAAGATGAAAGAAATTGATATCGTACAATACACTAGCCATCTATACACATCGGTGAGGATATAAATACACAAAATATATTTGTTAGATTTAAATCATACAAGAGGGTTGGTAAAGGTGAGCGCCGTGCAATGTAAGGACAGAGCCGTCCAATAAACAGAGATACGGTGCTATTAAATTAATCTGCTACTACGACAAGGCAAGCTAGTGATCATTTCGTATGCGGTCAGTGTATATGTGATGTAACAATGCAGGATCAGCGAAACGTGCAATCAGTGAATGACTGGTTGCTCTCACAAGTTACAATGGCGTATCGTGAATAATCCGAACATGCACAGAATACATTGATTTAGTCGACACCGTTTACTTGATGACTTGAAATTGACTCGAAAATTTTGCTCCGAGTCACGAGTCAATCCACATTTTTAAAGCGCCGAGTCAAGTCAAGTCAAGTCATTTTTGCAAAGTGACTCGAGTCAAGTCATTCGAAAAAGTTGACTCGAGTCTGACTCGGGTCAAGTCATGACTCGAGTCATCCCAACACTGCAACCCATTCGTGTTGTAGCTGTGTGCAATGTGGATTGTACCACTGAGCTATCTCGCCACTTCGATTCGATATGAATGAGTTCCGTAAATCCATTTTCACAAAGACAGATGGCGGTGAATGTCACAATAACGCGTAACGCTTCTGACGACACATTTGAGTATATGATCGCAACATATATGGCACCAAAATTGAGAAACAGGTTTTTAATGAACATATCACGTCCAGCCTGGTCATTTTTATTTAGCAGCTCATCTTGAATTTACTATGAAATAGTGGTTGTAGAGTTTCTCGGAGGTACAGAACTTCAATAACAGTTATTTCATGACCTCCTGTCTGCTATGTGAAAAGATATTGGAATCGTCCATACGTAGCCTACTACACTAAAAGACGCACACGATTCCACATTGGTATTTCTTCACGGTCAATTTTTCTTTGTGGGATGGCATTTGTCCTGTGGGGTTCAGATTGCCAGATCAGGAAGATTAGGCACCAGCCATTTAGACGCCAATGGACAACTAAACATCTAGATAGAAGTTTTCGGTCAACATAAGAACATGAGGCAGCCCTTTACGGCCAAGGTTTTCTCGCTGCAGAACGTTTTGGCACACTTCTCGACGTCCCATGGTGGCCTAAACTTTTTTACGTCTTGGTGCGTCGTGGCTCATGGCCGACTCCGAAATGCCTATTTCTACAAATCCATGAACACCAAATCGCGTCCAGCGAAAAATTGAAAGAAGTTGCACAAATTTAAAAAAATACTAATTTATTTTCATTCACGAAATAATTTTGGGTCGTGGTCAACACCACAGCGGTATCGTTAAAAAGTGGGTAATTCGGGAATCGAGTCGGTAAGTTGACCTTTTTTTAATCAACACAACATGATTTCTGGAACTAATTTAGAATCAGCAGTTTTTATAGTCCGGTAAACTGATTTTTATGATTTGTAGAAGGTGTCCTCCTTTCCGGATTCAAAAATATGGTAACCGTAATGTCGACAGGAATCCGTGTGGCGACGCATATATAGGGTGCGAAAGGCGCCAATGCCCTCTGCAAATTATTGACACGGACATTATAAGGCCATTCGTATATTGATGTAATGACAATCGTAACGAGAAGTATATATGATGTAAATCCGCACTTTCGCACAAATCCTACAGTTTTCTATGAGGACTGGAGGCGGGTCGTATGGTAACGATCGAAACTGCCACCCCGCTCTTGAGTTTTCCACCATGATCTCGTGATTGGGGCACGATCTGGGTATTTATTATTATTTTTACAACTACATGTTATGATGTTACATTACAATGACAAAATGCTTCGATTCACCGTATTGGTGACGTTTTATTACTGATGCGAGTCAATCGATAAGCTTTTAGTGAATAAATTACCATTGTGAACTCTGGGCTCCTCATCGCCGACCTCACTGCGATTGCAGTGACTCGAAAATCCCAGAAAGTACAGTGAACCGAGCTTGAAAAGTCGGCAGCAATGATCGAATGAAGGAAGGCGCACGGAACAGAGATTGACTGATTCGTGGAAGAGAGAGTGCAGGAAAAGTAGTCATGAAATAATGCATTGAACTGTTGAAATTGCCATCGTGCCATTGTCGTGGAGCACAAAGCCTCATAAGGCTATCAGCAACACTGCCGTACCTTATCGATACAATACAATACCATTGTGAAGTAGTTATGCTATCGTTCAATTCTGAAATGATATATTTCGAATGGCTTAGTTAATGACTTTATGTTCGTTGATGACATTTTTCCTTTTCGAAATCAATTATTTGATAACAAGTTCAGAGAAGGTAGAGATTATTGTTCGCCATTATCGATCATTCCCACCACTGCAGCAACGGCAAAAATCTAACCCACTATATTAAAATGATTTGTATTATGCATTTAACAAGCCATTTGTGGTACAGAACTTCAGAATAACGCGAAACAATAACTTCATATTGTTAATTTATTCGCTAAAAGCTTTTCGACTGACCCTCATCAGTTATCAGTTATCAGTTATCAGTTCGCTACTGATGAGGGTCAGTCGAAAAGCTTTTAGCGAATAAATTAACAATATGAAGTTATTGTTTCGCGTTATTATGCTTTGGCTGGTAACGTCTCTGTAATTCATTTTCATCGCTGAAGTAACCTTGTAGTGATGTCAGGAAACGATTGGCGCTAGCCTGGCAAAATATGGTGATGAAGGCCTGAAGTGAATCTTATTATTTTGATTCAAGCGTAGTAGACGTTGGGTAATGCCGTGATTCATTATAGATAACTAACCTACCGCAGGTTAGTTATATATAGATTCATCCATCACTGATAAATGTGATCACGTCAAATGCTGACAGTTGGTTTCTTGGCTATTAGCCCCCTTTCAATTGTCTTGTCTATATATGCTCGCTGCACGGCGATAGAATGATTTTGCTACTCGGCATGTCCCTAGAATGACTACCAAACGAAACTGCCTCACTCATTCAACGTTCAGCTATCTCCGAACGTTAGTGATCGTGATATTAGTAATTACCGGACCCGCAATAACGTCATATTCGACAAGCATGCAGAGGTTCGAAGAACAACCAGTAATGCTGTAAGTACACATGCCAAAATAGGCGACAGAGTGAACGGTATTATTCAAACGATTCATGAGTTAACTTGGCAGTGAGAATTGTAAAGCGAGAGAGTATGGTATGGACAGAGTCGCAAATCCGCATCCGTACAATTATTCTCCGCAAATTCTTCAAAAGAATATATAGCTTTATACTCTTCTATATATAACATTGCATTGCAGGTATTCTTAATGATGCATTCATAGCAGGATAGCTTCCAAGATTTAATTAATAACATGGCGAAGATCATTCAATATATCCATTTCGGTACACATGGGATATTCGATCGAGCATATTGAGGGAATAGATGCTTATCAAAGTGACGCTTCTGTAAGAGATTATTCATACCGGAATTGTGGAGACTATGAAGTTCATCGAAAGCAATTGCTGGGATATCCTTACTAGAATCTCTACTATTATTTTTATTCTACACGTTTCCCAGTATGTGACCTTCGCGAACAGTGAGTATTAACTTCAGTTGTAATGTTCGCAAAGCCTATACAAGCCAGAGTTTCAATTTTTATAATTGAATGCTATTGGTNAGAGCGAGTTGATATCATTGTTTAATTGGTATTGAGTAGATAATAATAATTNAAGAAAATTCTCAGANTTGTCAANAAATCNTAGAAAAACATGAGTGACGTNATATCAAAAACACATTTTAAATATTTCTGTATATTGAATCGTAAATTNTTATATTGTGTCCAGACCAATGGGCANGTTTCACACGTGGCATATAGTTGTTTNAAACATTTTNAAAAATGTTTCATGCGATAAACCAATTTGTTGAAATCAATCTCCGGCCACAGGTATAGGCCAACTCATTCACAGAGGTGGTAGAAATAGTCATTGTTTACAGTAAAGTATAAGTAAAAGTAGCAATCTACAAGACATGTCCATACTAGGCTACGTCAAGTGGAAGTATAAAATGTAAGGTATAGAAAATACATAAGTAGGTAGTTTCGAAAAGTTGAAGTAATCGCGGGTTCTCATAATTTTAAGAGTTAATCGGATATGGATATACTTTCAAAATTACTGGATGTATTTTACTGGATGTAAATTACAGGATGTAGCGACTAACGCAAAATTACCATATGACACCACACTCTTGGGGAAAAGAGTGTGTATTTTCAATGTTCCACCCGTGTACCACCCCTGATATACGGGTGTGAATATACACCCATGGCACAAGAAACTCGAACCTACCTCAAACGTATACCACGGTATACATTGAGTGCAACATTTTATCCCAAATTATGCATGCATGCAAATAGGAACGTAGGATTTATGACCGCGATATAGTTCTGAGTTGATTTCTTTTCCGTGTACCACCCTTTTCGGCCCTTGGGTGTGAATACACACTCTTCTCGCTAAGAGTNNATCNTATATAAATGTATGCAAAGCTCGAGAAAATATAGGCTATTTAGCTACCGTGATACAGAAGCTACTTCAAGCGGTTCTTTTCCCATATGAACGGGAAACAAAATGTTCAAAGTAGTATTGGGAGTATCCTGAAACATAACCGCTTGAGTAAGCAGTGCAAGTACAATCTACTTGAGTGCTTCGAGAAATTAACTTCGCTACTGACCAGCGACCATCTCTGCTCATTAGGGCTGTTCAAAAATAACTATTATTACCGGATTCGAGGGATTTAAAGATTAAATTGCTAGGTTGCCTTTAAAACGCTGCACACCAAGTTTGGCTCAATTCTAACCAGTAGAAGCCGCCACAGAGCTAACTGAAATTTTTGATATATTATTAAAAAAAAACGAAAAAAAAAATTCCAATTTCTCTGTCAACCTTACGAAATTGTTAAGTTGTCTACAAAAACGATGCAAAACAACTTTGACGCAATTCCAACCCGTAGAAGCAAAGTTATTTCAGTTTTTCATTAATAATTCGGGGATTTTCCTGCAGCAATGCTATTTTTGGATATCCTCAGGTTTAAACTGCAATAACTTCGCCTTTACCGGTTGGAATTGATCAGAAATTCTTTTGAATCGTTATTTCAGGCAACTTAACGATTTCATGAGGTTGACAGTAAAATTGAATATATATTTTTTTTAATTTTTATGATAAATTGGCTCTGCGGCAGATTCTACTGGTTGGAATTTAACTAAATTTGGTGTGCAGCGTTTTGTCTAGGCAACCTAACAGTTAAATCAGTGAATCCCTGGAATCTGGAAAGCTAAAACTTATTTTTGAACAATAGCACTACTGCTCATTCATTCTTTGGTGATAGTTTTATGGGATGGGTGGAATAAGTGTGAATGAAGAATCGTTTTGTAAGCAGTTTTAATCAAATCAACACGAAAATATCGATGCAATTTGCTAGAAATATCGTTTTCATGATTACCCATAGCCCCGCGGTTTTAAAACTATTTTTTTTCTGATTCCCTTCTGACAACTTATCAACACTGGCGTCGCCCTAATGCAGGGGCGGCCGACCCGTGGCCCGCGAGAAGGTTTTGAGTGGACTGCGAGGCAATTTTAGGAATTAGTTATATTATCAAAATGGGATTGCCCAGATTGTGAACTTGCAAGGCCAACCAAAAATTTGACTGATCCGGCCACAGCACTTAGGATGTTGATGACCTAAATATCAGTTCAGACGCATTAGCAGATCAATGGGCCAGTCACATTTTTGGCAAACCGTCGTAAATTACAATAAAGTAGAATATTTTGCGGTAGATTTCTGTGAAGTAAAAATTTTCTTCATGCTTCGCGAATAAAAACTTGAAGGGGTTCGCGATAAAAAATAGTTTAGGAGCCCCTGCTCTACAGTGAGAGAAAGTCTTCCGGCTTCCACCGAATGTACGGTTGCCACAGCAGATCAGTGCTCGGTTTTCCACACTAATTATTTAGCTAAAGTTGTCATCGGATACTCTTCCTTCCGCAACTCATACACTATTACGCGGGCTTTTGGGGAGTGTTGAGATGACTCGAGTCCGCGACCTAGACTATACAGTAGGCTATACACGAATCAACCAGAGATGGCCGTGATCCGGTTCAGAAGCTGGAGTGGGAGGCGGATTTCATTGATTTTTAACGTAGCCGGACTGGATCCAGATTTTGAATTTGCTTTGGAAGTCGGATTTTAAGTTTTTCTTTTCACTGAAATATGAGATTTTAGAATGATTTTGGTAGAAAATTTTGAGCTCTGAATTGGAAAATCAGTAGCCGGAGTTTTTCGGGATCTGAATTGGAAATTGCGAGTCTCAGTGGTCGGAACCCGATGGATTTGATTCCGAAATTTGAGTATCAGCCTATAGATTTAACCTCCGTAGGTTAGTTATCTATAATACTGGGCAACAATTTCGAACGAAAAATTTGTTGACTTTGATTTTGCACGTGGTTTAGGCTAATTTTGGCGTGCTGATTCCAAAAATGCCACTGGTTTTCTTCTATCACGTCAACTTATTTGCTCTACAACATATGCGCAAAATATGCTAATTTTCACTAATTTTTCACGAGTATAGCCATAGTACTTTTCCATATCATATAAAAATCCACACTTTTACCACATAATAAGTTATATAGTCTAGGGCTCGATTGCATTATGTATGAAAAAGGTACTGGTATCGATCTAGGCCAGTGGTTCCCAACCTGTGGTACGCGTACCACTAGTGGTACGCTAAGGTCCTCCAAGTGGTACGCGAGTGGATTCTGTTTTTTTTTTCCGACCGAACGGAGTTACTAGTTCAGGTGAGGTTGATTTTGAGTTTTTTTGAAGCCGTCGTCTCACGCTATTCCCCATCAGCTGCTAATTTTCCCGTATACGTGGGAATGCGCGAGTGATGACTATCGAGTCGAAGAAACGAAACCGACTTGTTGCGCCCATACATGACTTTCGATGCGCTGTAAGCAAACGTATACCACGCATCGACAAGCTAGTGGAAAATAAACAAATGCAGCCATCGCATTAAATAAATTGACTTTTGAAGATGTGTTGTTATTTCATTATGTTGTTCTTCTTGTGACTGGTGGTGAAAAAACAATTCCATACATC
>ATSW01011609.1:0-16505 GCA_000444245.1 Botryllus schlosseri
CATATACAATTGAATGGCATATTGATGTTGAAATGAACCCGAATATTTTCGGCTGACACTCGTCAGGGGTGATGGTCAGCTAGTAGTAGAGAATCGGAAAGAACATTGTATATCAACAATTCTCTACTAGATGCTCGAATGGTATTTGCCCTCCAAAAACGAATATGTCACCTGACGAGAGTAGAACGTCGCCCGTAATATTCTTGAGTCTGATTCGAAGTTTTTCTGCGCTATCAGTCCAACTAAAAAGAAAACATTGCAGAATTAGGAAATTTTCTCACAAACTTATATCGAACGTTCCAGTAAAATCAATCTGAACCAGAAAGTCAGGAAATCTGCCGTCATAAATATTTTTTTTTTATAAAATGTGTGAAATTTCAAATTGCATCGACTTTGCTTCAATTGGATGGATTTTGGCCAAATTTGGGGTACAGCATTTTTTGAGGCATTGGAGAATACATTTATAATGAAACAGACCCGAATATTTTGGGTGACACTCATCAAGGGTAAACGTCAGCAGCTAGTAAAATATTCAACAGAATATTGTTTAGTCGCATCATTGTCTACTGACAATTACCCCTGACGAGTGTCAGCCAATAATATCCGGGTTTATTCCAATATAAATATATTATACACTAGTAAAATCTCACACAATTTAATCAAGTAGCTATCAATATTTATAAACAGTGTTTTTCAACAGATCTAATTATAATTGGATTTTACCGTTCTTTTTCTCCGCCGAGTCCGTTGATGAGTTTTTCCGCTCGGTCAAGCTTCTTGGAGCAAAGGTCGATGTCCGCTTCGAGATCTTGCTTCTTCTGGTTCATTTTCGCGAACGTACTCTCCAAGGCTTCCATTTTATCGAGGACCTGTCGAATATATCAACCACTATAATCACCAAGAAAATGTCTGTATCCGGCTTGTGATTCTTCTCCAGAGGCGGTCGGAAACAATTTTTAGGCTAAACTACTCACTTTTTACAACTTGGATATTGGAATATTGATAGTTTTGTGATAAGTTTGCATGACTTCGATCGATCTCGCCTTCCGCGACATGCCTCCCCATTTTTGTCGCTTGCTTTTCTATACTATCTTCTTTTACTTTTCATTCAGATCTCAAAGACTACTCCAAGTCGTTTCGACAACTCTCTATCTTTTCATTGTCTCGCAATTTCTGTGGTGTATTGAACTGATAAAAATTGCTAATAAACCGAGTGAAGCTCATCTGAGGGAATTTTTCATAAGAACTGTTTGAGATTATAGCCTATATCACAGTAACTGAATAAATTTTCGAATATTCTCACTAATTTGCAGTGCTCTTAGTCCGATTAACTGCTAAAATTATGCGATCCCTGGACCAAACATACTTTTTGAAACTACTCACTACTTCACATGCCTTCATAATTGCTACTTCTACTTGTAATTGAGTATAAATTAAAGATGTTAATTCTCCTTCTACATAGTATCAAAGCTGACTAGCTTGATATTGACATCTGAGTTATTTAGTGTCTATAAATCAGATGCATTACGACATCGGTTTTTTGCGAAGAAGTCTATGCTTTCTTGTTATGATTTTGTCTGCATCGTAGTTATGGAAGTACAGAACTTCAATGTACAATTGAATGTTGTCTTCATATTGAAATAAAACTGAATAGAGCTTCTTGAAGATACAGTAATTCAAAATAAAATTGAATAGTGTATCCGTATTGAAATAAATCCAAATATTTTCGGCTGACACTCGTCAGGGGCAATCGCCGGCGAATAATAGGGAATTGGAAAGAACATTGTATATCAATAATAAATCAATACAAATATATAATTCACTTGTCATACCGCTTTTAGTTCCTTTCTCTTCTCGTTCAGTTTCGCCATCTGCACGGCCAATTCCGATTCGGCAGCGGCCAGCTTTATTTTCTTGGGAGCCACGACTTTGGCCACTCTTTCGTAGACTTCCATCGCACGCACCCATTTACACAAACCTGAAACAACGCTTTTCTGTTCAACGGATAGGTCAGGCAACTAGTGGTACTTTCAGTGTTTCCAAATCTGATTACAATTAGAATCGTAGGAAGTTTTTTTCCAATTAGATTGGAATTAGAGTTAGCTATACAGTTATTCCAAATTATATTAGAATCAGAATGATGGCTGGGCAGCTTTTTCCCAAATTAACTTCGAATTAGCATTATAGCTACAGTTTTTTTTTTCAAATTAGATTAGAACTAGAATCATAGTTAGTATTTTTCCAAATTGGCTCAGAATTTGAATGATAGCTACGCAATTTTATCCAAAGTAGATTTGAATTGGAATTATTGATACATTTTTTATTAATTTCATTAGAATTAGAATCATAGTTCAATTTTTTTCCAAACCTGATTAGAACTAGAATTATAGCTACAGTTGTTTTCAAAGTTAGATCAGAATTAGAATTAGGGGCATATTTTTCCAAATTGGATTAAAATTAGAATGATAGCTACAGTTTTTTTTCAAACTTCGATCAGCATTAGAATTAAGGGCATTTTTTACGAAATTGGATTAGAATTAGAACTATAGCTACAGTTTTTATCAAAGTTAGATCAGAATTAGAATTACGGGCATTTTTTACGAATTGGATTAGAATTAGAATTATAGCTACAGTTTTTTACGAACTTAGATCAGAATTAGAATTAAGGGCATTTTTTTCCAAATTGGATTAGAATTAGAATGATAGCTACAGTTTTTTACAAATTAGATTAATTTTAGAATTACTGAATTTGCAAAAACTTGGAAACTTAATTAATTCCGAATTAGAAAGAAATACAGCAATCCAATTATAGTTCTTCCCTACAGTTCTGTAAACTCCAAATCGGTACCTTCACAGGCCGACGAGACATTTTTGATGACAGCCGGGTTGAAATCCGGATTGGGGATGTATTTCTCTCGGATTTTCTTGATCACCGGCGCCGGTATGCGATCCTTGTCGTAGGTTTTCAGGCCGTCCAGGAATTTCAAATCTCCCAACATTTTTTTGCTCGGGCCCCAGAAATCCTCCACCATCTTTCCTGAAATTGTCAAGCGTGGCATATTTATCAATAACTTATCAAACTGAGATCGTTATGGTCAAGTACGTAGTAGTTTAACTCGGAGTACACAAGCAGAACTAGCATACCATACTTAATCAAGAGGTTAGGTTTTCAGAAAACTTCCACTTCTAATTAACAGTGTTTTAGACACAACAACTTCGTTTTCACAATTTGGATTTCGCAACGTATTAAATTACCGAAACCAAAGAATAAGACATTTCAAGGATACCTTTCAAATGTAGGCTTCCGTATGGATTTTCATGAGCTGTAGTGCAAATATTGTAGACATCGATGTACCCTTGCATTATTGCAACTGATTATATTTTTGAAAATTGCACCTATTTTTGTTGCCGTAAGTCATTTTATAGTTGTCTTGAGGGCGCATCTTGCAATTTGAATTTAGCCTCCCCTGATTAACGGCTAAAAGTATTCTACCCATTGACAAATTTACTTGAGTATATCCCAATGCTGACTGCGTAAACCACCGATCTATTTGGTACAAAACCATATCATTTTATACAGAGATTCATTTTGAACATATCTTAGCGTGTGAAGTCATCCATCTTACATGGGGACAGCCTTTTGCTAGTAAAGTTAAAGACACACTCTGACACGGATGATTTATGCTGACCTGAACCAGACGGATCCGGTTTGCGTTCTGGTTTGATGCCTTTCATTACGCACACAGACTCAAGCACCAGTTTGATGGCGGCCGCTGGATTCTGCATAGACTTCACGACTGTGATATCCTGAATAAAATGAGCGGTTGTCAGTCTAAATCAGTGTTTCTCTCTTTATTGAGTCCTAAACGCTCTCGGGAGGGATATAGACCCCCGATCGCGAAATTTGTAGAGCTGATGACTAAAAAACAGGTCATTACTTACGCCCACACCTAATTAGTGCCTCATATTGCTATCTGGTGTATTTGTTGCCTGAATAGCTACATAAAGACATCACTTTTGTATGTGACCAGCGGTGAGTGCTAAAAATAACACAAAACGAGGTTGTAATTCAAAAATAACGACTGTTAATATAAAGGAATACATAGCTTGTAGCTTGTAGCTTTAACATTGGCCATTCGTTGACCCAGGTTAAGAATTCCACCGTCCAAATGAACACTGCAATAGAAATTAACTTACCGAAGGCTTCAGCGTATTCAAGGCAGACAAAGCGGCCTCTAATGCCGGCAATGCTTCGGCTAAATCGGCAGAACATTCGTCGGCGATGGCTTTGGCTGCGGAAGCCGCTTCGTTAGCGTTTCTCATCTGCTGCCACAATCTGAAATTTTTCAAACCTCATCGATCTTATTGCAGCATACAAAACAAGCAGTACAAAGTTGAGCATGTTACTGAAATTGACATATCCGCGAAGTCGTGATAAACCCACATAATCACAAAGCGCAACGAAAGGTGTATGGACGAAAATATACCAAATTATCTTGAATGTGATGGAGAACTGGCGTTATATTATGTTAGTGTTATGTAATCACCTCTTTCTTGGCCTCGACTTCCACAGAGTCGTGTTCGATCTTCACCATGATCTGGTCGACTTCTTCTGAAGTTTTGATGAGCTCTGGCTGCTTTTCCGTCAGTTCTTTTTGCATGATGCTGACCTGGAAAACGGGGCCAACTATGTCAGGAGTTCTTAAATTGGGGTCCAGAGGGGTTCCAGGAAATACACCATCAGGAAACTAGGAAAGCATATTATCCTTTGGCAATGATGAATTCGTGAGTGGGACTGGATTACCTTCTCTACGTTTTCTTTTTTTATGAATGAAACAGCCTGAATATCGAGTTGAGATTGATGTGATGACCTTTTTTTAGTCAACAGCTTGTGAAATTCCGGGAGTATACAGACCAAAGCTTTAAGGGGTCCACGATCAAAAAGGTTTAAGAATCGGAACTATAGATTGTTTCATTTTTCAAAAATATTTGTGGCATTGAGAAACCTTAGTTGTTTGTCACCGAAAGAGACTGCAGCAGTTATAGAACATCAATTTAGAATTCAACTGATATTGAAATGAAGCCGAATATTTTCAGCTGACAGTCGTCAGGAGTAATCGTCAGCTACTAGTAGAGAATTGAAATCGTTGCAGGAATACAGTTATCAACTGACCTGAGACGCGGCGAACGACAATTTGTCCAGTCCGTTGATGTATCGTTCCAGCAAAAGCTTCACTTCGGATCGTTTCAGCCCCAGGAGAGACTTGAAAGTTAAAATCAGTTCCAGGTAAGAGGTAGGCGTCACGTAATTGTGCCTTCGGAAAACGTCCCAAAATCCTTCAGACAATCGCCGTACGCTGGAAAGGATGCAAAATGTGTCAGATTTACAACAATCACAGGCGTAAAATATTAATAATAATGATATAATAATTTGAAGTGCTCCGAATATAACAATATATGATCCCTACGCTATGGCACAAGTAGTTTATACACGTTTGGATACATATAAATGATGGAGAGCAGAGTTGCAGCGAAAGAACTAGTTCAACTACTGCAATTGGAATACATGTGTATGCATATCGGTTTTGATTTTAGGCTTAAAAACATCTACAACAATACCTTTCGTGAAAATATTTGCACATGGTGACGCAGGACAGTCGGACATCGTCTTCAACGTCGACATCTTCCAGAAATTTATTGGCGACCATCTCCAACGCGTCCTCAGGCCAGGCCTAGATGAGCAATATCATAAATGAATTCATCTCGATTTACAAAAACGCCGTGAGTATCAGGATTATTTAAAATATAAACTTTTTCTTCAAATTTCAAACCTACTTGAGTACTACAGAAAAGTATAAGTGCTTTGTTACTGGCCGCATATATGATATCAACTCAATATTACCTAATCTAATCACAACTAAACTTACCTGGAACCAGTCAATGGTACAGCAGTTAATCAAGGACGGGAACATTCTCAGTCTGTTACGCAGCGAGTCTCCAATCGGACTCATCGCGAGCACCACGTGCAGGTTAGCTTTCACTCTCTCGATGAAATAATTGTACATGGCAAGCGGAGTGGCTTCGATTTTTTTACCTTCTTGACGAGCTATGCCCTGCAATGGAAAGATGTGGTCAATGCTGTAATAAACACCCCCTCTGGATATACTTTCTCGTTTGCATTGTTAAAATCTGTCAACATCGCTGTACGAACCTGCATTTTTTCAATGAGTTCGGCTTTCTCGTCAGAGGGGAAAAGATTGGGTATATCGGCCGTGTTCAATATCATGTTGATGTCTTCCACAAAAGCCTCTTCCTTGATCTGCTGATCGCTGAACAGGAAAACCGTCTGTAGGCCTTCGACGCCGGCTTTCAGCATCATCTTCTTGATATCGTCGCGCCAGTCGGCAAAACTGTACGTTCTGGTAATGAATAAAAGGTTTGTGTTAGTGAAGAATTATATCATTGTGTTCCAAAATCCCAGAAGTTGGACGCATACACATTGATTAGAGAAATGAAACATAAACAATTTTGAATAGATTTCAAAATTTGAAAACAGATTCTGCATCGCGTCTTGATATAGTTAATATAATGTATATTAGAATGTTTTTTTTTCGTAATATATATTTATGGTCCGCTTCTAACTTGACATATGTCGCAATGATGGAAGTGTTGTACCAAACCGTCTAAAAGGAACTTGGAATTCGTACAAATTAGCCTATAATTCGATACATTTTGATAGGGCAATTTAGCGACTATTCGGGGTGTAATATAGGCTAGCAAACAGTCAAGTCGCAGTTCTTTCGAAAGGAACCAAACATTCAAACTTAATTCGGCGCCTTGCAGAAAATTCAATAGAATGACATATAACACTTGCAAATCAAAAATTCAGCAGCAGATTTCTGCCCAACGTTTTCTTTTGAGTTCCTTACATTTGTCGTGATAACATTTTGAGGTAATTTTGACTTTCAAAAATTTGCCTGTATGCGGAATTAGTTTTGAAGTTTTACCGGTAAGCAATATAAAAAAAGGTTGAAAACCACCAAATTAGATCGCACCTGGTAATTTCGATCTGATAGAGCTCGTAATCGGCCATGAATGTCGCGAGTCTGGTTACGCTCTTCCTCCCGGATCCTCCGATACCGATCAGCAGCAGATGGCCGTTATCTTGTTTCAATACGCGGGACACGCGAGACACGTGTTCAATCGCAAATTTAAACATCACCAGTGACATTGGCGCTTTCGATACCTGGGTAGATAAAGTCATATATAACGATAGTTGTAAGGAATAGAGTCCGACCAATATTGGATTTTTAATCCAATACCGACAAAATTGCCAATAATCAGCACATTCACCCATAAACCCGAAGTATTCAGCCGATATTCAAAAAATATGGTATCTAGCTTGAGGCGCATTTTCAAAACTTGAGAGCATTGATCCGACCAAATTTTGAGCCATTGCCATGCTTGAACAAGAGATAAACTAGAAAGCAGCACCTGAACGCCTGTAAGCTAATAAATGAATCAGCATTCCCAGTTAAGCAGCCACAGATTATAATTCTCAAACTTCCTGCTACTGTGTTGTGACATCATGGAAATTGTTGATATTTTATATGTCCAATTGCCAACACGATATGACTCGATACTCGGCTGAGCTCGAGTAAAGGCACACCTGGTTGTGTTCGTCTAGGTAATGATCCATGACGCTTGTCAGTTGGGAGAGGTCTTGAATTTCGTCGTAGACACGAGGGTTAGCGTCGGGTTCGATGTAATCCCCAAAAAACAGATTTCTGACGTGGTCGTCCTGCAAAAAAACTGAATGTCATACAGGCTTCTACCACAAAGAGAAACATTATCAACAAGAATTATAGTTTCGATACTATTAACACTGTTACTACACTGTTAAACACCACATTTCGTCATATTTATGTGTTGTTCACTATTGTGTGTGCCAATGCATAATGTGGTGTCTAACCCTGAATTTTAAATGTTGGAGTGAATACCACATTGCGCGTTGAAACACACAATGTTGGCTAACATGTACACATGTTGAAATGTGGTGTCTATTTGCACGCCTTGACTTTAAGGTGTGAAAGTAAACTTCAATTGGTCGTATCGCAACATACGAAACATGTAGAAAAAGCTACACATGTTAGCGGAAATGACATTGCTGTGAAGTCGCGATCAACCCACAACATTGTGACAAAGTGCAATGAATTAGGTATGGCTGAAAAAATACCAAATAATCTTTATTGTGATAGCATTATATTCCTTGCGATAACGTATTAGATACATATTTCAACTTTTCTCATCATTCATACTGTTGTGACGTCCTTTTCAGTGGTGCTCGAATGCTTCACTTGAAGTCAAATACCCGATTAAGATTCAAAGCCTTACTGCTCACCGTCAGAGTCTTAGTCTTGTACAAATGGCTCAGCACTTTGTCGAGGTTCATCTTGAAATAGTTGGATGAAGTCTCTTTCACAATCCCAAAGAACGTGTTCCTGTCGTTATCATCGATCAGACGATCGTAGAACACTCTGGAATAAAACGGTATTTGATGAGCATCTTAGAGGTACAGGAACTTGGAATACAATCGAATAAGTTATTGATATAGATATAAAACTGAATATTTCCGACTGACACTCGTCAGCTAGGGGTAATCGTAAGCCACTAGCAGAGAATTGGAAATAACGAGTATCAACAATCGTAAAATGACCAAACATAACGTCACCGACTTACAAGAATTCGTTGTAAAACAGAATAGAAATGTCGTCGGCTGGTGTGAATATCTCTATCTCAGTGGCGTAGCCAGGGGTGGGTTTTGGGGGTCGAGACCTCTCCGGTTTCATGGGGAATCTTATAGGGATTCATGTGGAAAACTGATCTAATTTAATAAAAGTTTACGAGCTGCTTCAGAATTGAATCTAGCTAACTATGTTTTAGTTAGTTGAAGGTCGTTCGACTAGTTCTAGTAGTGAGCTTTGAAAAAAAGTATTTCTAGCTCTAGTTGCGAGTTTTGAAAAGTGTCTACTTTAGTTGTAGTTCTAGTTGCGCATTACAAAAATCCAGTAGTTTAAACATGTCTGAGCCTGGCAGAAAAAGTAAAATAGAATGGTAGCATTCGGTAAAATGACATTGACTACAAACACTACACACCTGTAGACTTCGTGAACCCACAGCCTCACAAACTTGTCGGTATCGCTGAGATGCGTGCCAGGCACGAGCAGCACGCCACGGATGACGCGGGCAAAATCTCTCAAGTTGAACACGTAATGGGATTTTGTCGGCGTCGGTAAGAAATTCTCAATCGTGGCTTTGTAAACTCCCATAGTCGCTTGTACCATGATTTTTCCTACGCACACCACAAAATACTGTTACTATTATCCAGAATGAAAAGTGAAAAATAATAAACTTATCACAAAAACACGTTACATTTTTCAAAATCTTAAGCGCATAACGATACAGGACATACTTCGACCAGTTAGTAGAGCAATCTCTGNCTCNAAAAATTGATGTAAACATATCCAANATTAACTTTCTACAATACAGAATATAAAGTACAAATAATCGGTACTTTTATTTATTATAAAATAACGGGTAAGAAGAAGTGGAACTTGTCTGGAAACATCCATGGTGGTAAGTAGTGAAATAATCNAAATCTACATAATTACACTGAAAAAACTGTGAAAAAGTGCTTCAATGCTGACTATCTCTAATTGCAGGCCCAAAAATTAAACAATATCCAGGCCTACAGTAATCATAAATAAGTTAGGATTGATGCAATTATGGAAAAGCGATGTTAAAACGTGAAATTCGCAAACTTAAATATGTTGTGGTTACGCGATGACAATTGCATACCAAGTCGAACAAAGCTCGCATCAAATCCATTGGAAAAATGCAAGTCGGTTATCGATGTAAATATCTTTGTCATTGTATCGTCGCTGAATGTGTCAATAGATATGACGTTCAGATGTCTCGTCATTCTTCCGGTGATATCATTTCTTCCACCACCAGGCGGTCCCATAGCGCTGCAAAATTACTTTGNTCAACGCATATACCGCNAAAGAGAATTGACAGAGTCACCTTATGAATAGAACGTCTGTAAGCTCTAATTTTGTCATGTCCTTCTTGTCGTACATGAAATGATGATCCTGCCATGTTCTGAGGAGTTCAATGGGTGGTTGGGCTCCGTATATCTGGGCGGAAAGTTCGAAATTTTAGGACACTGACACTGGAAAACAACCAATGACTCTACAAATGTAACGATTTTAGAAAACGGCAATTCTGTTACCCTGATATAGCGGCTATTTCGTCTTATATTTATAATAATTCCACTCACAAAAGCAATACAAACCAATNCTAACTAGCTCATCACAAACTAATGGCATAACAATCATTCCTATCCGATATCAAATACCATGCTTTCCTTTCTTTATTTATCAATATTGTTGCTTTTGTTTGTATGAATTTGAATATAATGTTAGAAAAAATAAGAAAAAATCTCTCTATCGACCCGCTCATATCATTAAAATTGCTTTTTTCCAAATTTTACTGGGGACATCAGGAAATTGTCAGGTTGAATAAACAAATGCTTGTATTTTTGGTACTGTCATACTTATACTTCTGTGGTGAGAAAATTGTTCAATTCAACAATTTCATGGGATCCCCAGTAAAATTCGAAAAAAGAATTGTCAATAAATCCAAAATATTCAACCGTTAGAACTTTACTTTTATGGGTTGGGGTGAATCCAAATCTCATGAGCAACGTTTTCTAAACAACGTAATAATTTCTTCCCGAGGGATGTTAGTTCTGTTACCTCCTTAGCAGGCATGTTAAGATCGTCCACGAATACGATGCATTTCTTTCCGACGGGCGGCCCGTACAAGCCTTTTCGCCTTCTGTCGACCTTTGACATGATAATGTCTTGCGTTTGTGTCGCCGTTGTTCGCGCAGAGAAATTGATATTGTTTGCCACATATTGATCTTTCGGTAAATTTACAAGGTAGTTGTTAGTGATCGCTGACTTTCCAGTACCTGAATGATAAATTAATTCCGTCTGTGAAAGATATAACAGCTTGATATAGAGTAGAATCTGTGAATTCCAAGCGTGACACGATATCCAAAGTATTTGAAGAGCTTCTTGGAAGTACAAAACTTCAATAAACAATTGAATAATGTATTCATATTGAAATAAACCATTATATCATGATTGCTGAAAAATAATNTTTTCCAATTCTCTACTGGTAGATATACTTCGTAGAATCAAACCTGTAGGCCCCACAAATAGCATAGGGACTCCGTGAGTGATAAAAGTGTCNAGGAAGAAAGACTGTTGCGCCGTGTTCATCGTTTGCACGATGATTTCGCTGACCTGACAAACATCCCAGCATGTAGACATTATATCAAAGAAAGGTAAGTAAGCCGTCTACCTTTGTGTCTTTGCTCAAAGTCATTTTGTCTTTGTCTAAGTAGTCAAGCCAGTTAGCCCACGAGCCGCTGGATTTTTTCAGGAAAAAGAAATCGTACACAGATCCTGAAAAATAGGAATTCATGCAGAGCTTGACTGCACAAGGATATATAGGATAAAGTGATACATCTATACCCGCTTTGACCTTATATTGTCAGTTTTGACTAAATTTTAGGTATTTTGGGGAATTTTAGTCTAAAAAGAAGGACATTTGCGCAAAGTGAGGACAGTCATTCAGAAAGGAGGGCGTATGGTGGAACAACAATCTCTAGTTTAAAATAATCGTTAATTTGATGTATGCCTGGCAATACTCTTATTGTGGTCTATTAACAATACTCTTATGACGTCAAAAATGTGGGACACTGTAACAAATGAACTTGGATGAGGATTCACACAGTTTTCCAAACCAAATTCAATAATTTAATATGTCATTTTATCATTTGAATATTTTTCCTCCATATTTCCATACCTCTTTCGGGAAATACATGGCTTTTTGTCAGCTTGGAGGTCTTGGGTTTAGGATGGGCGTTGTCCGTGCCGCTGATCAAATTCCGGTAGAAAACGTCGAATTTCANACGGCTGTCACCATCCAACGTACCGCCGAGAGACCAAACCAGTGAGAAAAGGAACAGTCCTTGCAACCACAGGAAAATCTAGAATGCAAACGCAAACAAGGTAAAAAATGGGCACATAAAAGAGCGATGCTGAATAGGAATGTTCANATAAATTACAATAACAACGTAAGCGTGGGATCACAGACACGGAAATGAAATCTATTGTTAAAGAATGAACTGATTGTTGACTTCATCTCATAAAAGAAATGAGAAAAACAACGAATACATAACAATAATAATAATAATAATAATGCGACATATTTAACATCCATGACACTACGCTGGTTTGTCTTCAGAAGTAAAGGCATGCAATTTCTTTTGTTTAGTAGACTTGGCGNTGATAACCTCTTAATTCTATTATGACCTCTAAAAAAGGCTCATGGCTCCCTGGGAAGCCNTAACTCANAACGGCATTTTTATAAATTCAGATGTCAGCCCACTGCCAAGTGGAAGAATTAATTGAATCAAATGGTATGTATAAGAATAAAATATCATTTTTATTTGTCAACAATGTAAAACAAAAATGCAATTAGGGCGAATGATCAATATAGCAGAGTCATCAAAGCCCTTCATAGCCGGGAGTATNTTCCTACAGAAGTCGTGACCCTAAAACCTTCAGATTAACTAATAAAAATACGATNACAGAAAGAAAATAATGAAAACACATAGCATTGTGGAAAATTAAAAATTAAACGAATGAATGAATGTGATACTTTGACATTGTTGACAATAACGGAGATTCCGACCATCTTCTTTAGGTAGATATTGAGAGAGAACAGAGATAAGTCACCTGTTGAGAGCTCATTCCTTTAGAATCTTCGTCCCCCTCGTCTGGATTCGCGATTTCATCCAAGAGGCAATTAAAAAGTTTGAGCATAGCCGAAACCAGATGCATCGGTGATGATGTGAGCTGAACACAAAAAAATGCCGCCGCAGTTTTGAAGCAACCCGAAAAATGGAAGACAGATTCAAATCTCACGATGAACTTGCAGCTGTGTCGCATGAAATCNAGGCAAGGATCGATGAGCCATTCGAACAAGTCGTTGAGCATTTGTCGGTGATCCTCGTCCAGCGTCGCGGGCAAAGTGTTCATGTAGGATTTCTGGGCAAANAGATTGTTTTTTTTACATCAGTTTTAAATATTGAAGAACAAACAATTCTGGGCCCATCGAATTGTGCCAAGCCTATATTTAAAGTAGGCTGCTAGTTTTACACACAAATTGATATTCATAATGTATTAGGTCCCAATTATAATTCCCTGGTTTTCATAGCCTCAACTACATTTTTGACGGATAAAGGGCCTTTATCTTACATCGTACTTGATCCATGTCTTTTATTTGTGAAACTAAACACAGAAATTAATTCCATCGTAAAACAACTCCCTTTAATCAATGATATTCTTTTGAAACAATAAGTCAAAATAGTCTGTTTCTGTGTTAATGTATGTGTCTGCTCAGATATCCACTAAGACAATATAGATGCAAAACTGTACCACAAAAGGTCTCCATCCAAGTTGATGTGGTTCCAGGTAGATCATGCCACAACGTGAAACAGTAGCCGGTGACGCCTGCTCCAAGTCAGCTGGTTCGAACACCAAGTTCATCTACAAAACATGTACATATTACGATATAACGCAATATATTACAATTACTGTATATATGACATCATTGCACACATTGNATTCTGCATTATTGCATTGCAATAGAACACACGCGAGTTCTAAGACATCTCAGCACCTTGCTACTCATTTGGATAATCTCTCCCGACATCAGGCACAATTTCTTGTTGTCGTCAAGTGCGGTGTTCATATTTTCAATCCAAACCGCNTCGACCGGCCCATCAAATAGAATCCATTTCCTAGAAAAGCACAATACGCAATTGAATAATATGTCCATATTGAAATAAACGGGCATACATTTGGCTGGCACTGGCCNGGGGTAATCGCCGGCAACTAGTAGAGAACGGAAAAGGACATTGTATATTAAAGGTCATATCATCAATATGATGTTCCCGGCATGGAAATTACAGTATTCNAGAACTGACTTGGTAAACTAGAAAATTTCGGCTTTTCAAAATTAGATTAAAAGTAGAATTATGGCAGAAGAGTTTTTTTTGCCAAATTACATTCGAACTAGAATTATAGCTACAAGAATCACAAAAGAAATACAACAACATGCTGGCTTTTGTCTTTTTGATGACACCGACCTGTTTTCGTTGGTAGAAGACGCTTGTTCTCGGAATACGATCGGAAGCACGCCGTCCGTCCATTCGTGGGACACGGGGTCGAAACATCCGTACAGCTGTCCCATAGTGATTGATTTTGGATTGATTATTCTGTGTTCAACAGCAAATTCCTCCATCTGACCAGCTGTGTGGAGATCGGTCAGTGCCCCGGCAAGAACCTGGATCGCAATACTCTCAGTTCAAGCAGTCTTGCAGTGGCGGTTATTAACACAAAAAATTTACTTCTGGAGTACTCAAAGTAGGTTATAACCTTTTTAGGCAAACCTATTACCTAGCAAAGTCATGTATAAGAGTGAAACCTCTGTCGCGGTAACTGAATAAATAATATATTNTAACATCATAATACTCTAAATATTGATACTTGTCAGCAGAAAAAAGAAATCCGATTTGTCCTTGGTTTACCATGGCTTAATCCATTCCCCTCGGACTAGAAACATTTTTATTATTATCACTCCGAAAATCCTGCAAGCTTAATAAACGGGGCACAATTTAGAGCCCGTGAGGGTATATTATTGTGAGTAGCACTGAGCTTGGTATAAACGACAGATCTAGTTATGTGATGGTCAACTAATTACTGTTTTTTATTAATAGTTCTAAAAGAGCGTAGTTGTAGTTCTAGTTCCAGATTTTTAAAAGTGAGTAGTTCTAGTCTTAGTTCTNATTGCAGATTTGTAAAATTAGGTAGTTCTAGTTCTGCACATTGCTTGCGGAACAGTTTGCAGGCTTCTTATTTACACAATCCAGTGTCTGATCGAAATACTACTGCAAGTTGCGTCAACTCCATCCATTTTTTTCATTTTTTCGCAATTTTGCTGCGTTTTGTAATGTTGAAACTGCGAAACTTGAGCAAGGAGAAATACCTTGTACGAAGAAGTCTTTCCGCCGAGTGGGTTCCCAACTATCATGAAGCCGTGTCTAACAAGCATCATCTCATACACCTGCCAAAATAGTCGCAATTCTCTATGAATTCTGCATTCTTGGAATTGTAGTATAAGGACTACTGTAATTTTCCAAGTATAGTACGCCCCCATGTATAATACGCATCCCTTACATAGCATGTAAATTCTGGGGAAAAGCCTGTACCCATGTATAGCACGCACCCTGCATTTCAGTACATGAATAGTTCCGATTTCGTATACGATGTCATTCTGTTTTGCGATGTCACTCTTGAACAATCCTTACACAACGATCGCTAATCATTATAAAATTAGCGGGATTGTCTTTAAACGATAGTAGATAGTAGCCAAAGCCTGCAAGGCGGGAGGTGCGATAGTTCAGGCTAGCGATAGGACATCTTGAGCACGAGGAGACCTTTTACATATGCGATTGCTAATCATTATACAAATAACGGTATTGTCTCTAAACGATAGTGGATAGCAGCCGAAGCCTGCGAGACCGGCGGCGAGTTAGTTTAGGCCAACGAACCGACATCTTGCGCACGACGCCTATCACAGATGCGATTGCGCCTAGGCTAACTGGTATGTCATGCGCAACAAGTCTGTTGGAGATGCGACTGATTCCGCAAGCGATTATATCTTGCGCACATGGCCTCTTGTGTATGTATAAATTGAATATGCGATTGTTCAGGCCTGTCGTTGATGGACACGCGATGAATTGGCGAGAATTGCCGTGCGCGAGTGCCTATTAGTGACCTAATTTCGTTCGCGTACAAACGGCAAACCAACTCAGCAGGAGATCGCGTGCTTTTGCACACGACTCTTGTTAATTGGCAACACGCTTCCCACTAATTACTATGCGCGATGGCTGAAAGTGATGCGCGATTGGAAACAAACATGAAGATAGGTGTGATTTCAAGATTTTTTTCAAGGCTTGTTGTACACATGTATAATACGCACCCCCCTATTTTAGGGCAAAAAAATTGTGAACATTTTGCGGATTATACATGGAAAATTACGGTATTGTGATATTAGGATGCGTGCAAATATGGATATGAAACGATCAGAAAACAATCTTTTCAATGATACAAATCAGTGCTTACCTGGATGATCTTACCGATTGACCATTCGTGAGGCTGCAAGTTGAATTTGGCCATGTTTTCTTTCAAAGCTTGGATGAAGATATCGTAGTCCGGTTCTGGCAGGACCACGCCCGGGAACAAGTCGGAAATAATTCCTAGAATTATCGACGTACATTTCTGATCGGAGACACGCAGGGATGA
>ATSW01011610.1:0-14479 GCA_000444245.1 Botryllus schlosseri
TACGAAAAAGTTGACTCGAGTCTGACTCGAGTCAAGTCATGACTCGAGTCATCCCAACACTGGTTTAGTCACAATTTATACAGACATTGCCAAATTGACAAAAATTTCTCGCGCCCCCCCTGAGAGCCTCCCGCGCCCCCCAGGTTGAGAACCCCTGGTTTAGTCAGATCAAATGTCACAGTCGGGCTAATCAAATTTTGTTCGTCCTTGCAATTTACCTGATGTTATATGTAATTTCGAGAATTACCTTTCAGGCCACACAAAACCTCGTGGGCCACCTTTGGCCTGTGGGGCACGGTCTGGCCGCCCCTGATCTGTATGATTACTAATAACAGTGATTGATGGTACATAAAAACCTTATTCCGGTATAGTTATTATTAGTAATTTAAGTTATCTTTGAAAGCATTTGTTTTTGTGATAAAGAAGTCGAAGTCAGGGTCATTTTCACAAACTCCGACTCCGACACCAGACAGTATTTTTTCCACGACTCCGACTCCAGCCACCACAGTTTTCACGACTCCGACTCCAGCCACCACAGTTTTCACGACTCCGACTCCATCAAGCGAGAATTAGCCAAACTCCGACTCCTCCGACTCCACAGCCCTGGACATAACGGTAAGCATACAACAGCAACAGATCAAATGTTGGTATTGATAGCATCTATCATGAAACCTGCGTTGTTGTAGTACATAATGAGCGAGTTTTCAATGAACTTGTATCTCGTGATTCTCCATCTTCGTTCAATCAGAAGCTCTTTTGGACCCTTAAAATTACACTGGTCTACAAATTTCAAAAAAAAGTTTTGACCCCAAAATTTTAATGATTGATGTAGGCTAATAATAGGTTGCTGAATCCGATTCTGTGGTCATAATTTCTTTCTCACGTAAACCTGGGTTGTAGAAGAGAATACTTGAGTTTTCGGTGAACTTGAATCCAGTGGTTTTCGACCCATAAATTTATATGTGGATGCAAATATTTTTAGTCGGTAGCAGTTAACATCTTTATATACCACTCTTCGTTTGAAGATTGCGATTAGTAGTTCCTTACTTAATTTAGTTCAGTATGTTATCTATCGTTATACATCGGTCAATGCATTTTGTGACAGCACACAGCTCTTTCATAAAACGTAAAAGTTTGCAAACAATAAACATTGTATATTATGTACATTATATTATGTTGGTATATTATGTAAAAGAGAATTGTTCACTCCGGTACAAGACCCAAATATCTGGCCCTTTAAGCTTGTTTTGAAACGTTAAAAGAAACAGGATATCTGCTTTTCCATCATAACCTGGAAGAATTCATCATCATTAATCTCCGCCTGTACTTATCATGCTAATTCTTCTTCTCCAGTTTCTATATACTGTCACATTTTTATCGGAATCGAGGAAAGCTCTGAACTGTTTTCTTTTGGTTTATTGCCATGATATAACGTGCTTCTATTGCATTGTCAATTATAGCCAACCAGATGAAGGGAGACTGCTTACTAACCGCTCAACACGAAACCTGAAGTGTGTGGTACTTCACAACCGAAATAAATATGCATCGGTTCCAGGACAGTCGATCCCTCTCGACAAAGAACATTCTGTGACCTACACCAAATACCGTGTGTTCTATGCTCGAACAGAGCCAGAGATGAGCATTGGTTAATTTCTAGTGATATTTTTAAATGGTTTGAGGCTTTTTGTTAGTGTTTTGCTTGATTAAACGCCAGTTATACGAAAAGTTTAACATTTTTGGCGGTTCCTGATTTGCAGTATTATTTTACAATGAACAAGAGCTGGTCAAAGTGATCGGCGTTGTTACTCAAGTAGCACAAGTAACGCCTTACATTTCTACTCGATTACAAGTAGAAGTAGTAATTTCTAAGACATGTGAATACTATTTCAAGTGGAAGACGAAATGACAGGTCTGAGAATTACTGAAAGTCGGTAAATATCTAAGTATATATGGTCGGGGAAGGGTGGTCTCATACTTTCAACAGTTAGTTGGAGGTGGCTAGATACGAAATCGCAGGATGTATTGTCGCAGCTAACGCAAAATGACTATAATGACACCACCCATGGGTGGAATCTTTGAAAAAATATATTTAGTTACCGTGATTCAGAGGCTATTTCATGCGCTTCCTATGACAATTTAACTCGTGATAGTGGTGCAATATTATGCCTGAACTACGTTCTACTGTACAAAAACCGAAATATTTCATCCACAATACTGTTCAGGTAGATGTTGAAGTAGTTGTAAAACATTAGCACTTCAGTAAGTACTGGAAGTTGCCAAAATCTGCTTGATAACCTGGAAAAAGTAGAATTATTCAACATATATAATTTCTCAAAAATGTGATGTGATTGAGCAAAAATATTGCGAGATTCGTCTTCAGCGCCTCAAAATTAGGTATAATTGACCCAAAAAAGTCCTGGCTCAAAAATCGTGTAGACCAGTGTAGTTAATTCTGCTAATCATCAAGTCAAAAATAGGATTGAAAGAGAAATACGTGTAATACTTTATCAAGTTCAGCTGCCATGCTCTGAGAAGGCCAGTGCCGTAGTTTTACCTGTTTACTTCAGGATCTACCTTATGACTTCCAAAAGGATAATCCGTATCTGGACATGAACCCGGAAGATGCCTTTGAAAAGGGAATGGAATATCTAAAAGTTTACGATACCGTGAACGCTACCTTGATGTTTGAAGCTGCTTTGAACACAGATCGCCAGAACGCAAAGGTAGCGTACGCCTTTTATTATGAATCGGGGGATATTTCAAAGTAATAATCTCGATCAAATCCTACAGGCTTGGCTGCAGCTCGGGATGGCGCAAGCCAAGAACTTGTATGTTTATGACGCTTTCAGAGCTTTACGAAAGTATGGTTTGAGATTTGTATTTCTTTAGTCAATATTTCCATATTTACTACAAAAAACATGCTTGAGATTGCATCAGTCTATTCATCGTATAATAGTTCCAACATCAATCTCAGCATATTCGCGTCTCTGTGTGGGCATCATCTTGTCGTATATGTATATTATCAAATCATGACATGCGTCTTTCTGATATCTCAACTGTTAAAGGGACACAGCGCTCTATTGAAGCGCAGATTGACGGCAGTCATTTTCTTCAGAAAGCCACCGAAATAGAGCTGCAATTAGCCTAACTGACGCGGCTGCCCGTCATCGTTTATTAACCTGTTGCGAAATTTCTGGCGCCATATCTTCACCGTCGCACGTATTCAACGCGACCTCCATATTGTAGTTTCATTTCTTTATGTAGTGCGTGGAAAACATATGATGTGTCACTCACTTTGCTTCCACAATCCATATGATACAACAGCACGGACTCTACTACTAATACTAATGGAGGCTCGGTTGTGAGCTGCAGGTACTGTGCTGTACTATGCTAATGTCTTATTATCTGACACTAGCCAAGACTGAACAATGAACATTCTCAAGAGTCAAGGACACATTCAAATTCACTATGAATATTAGAAACAGCTGGCCTCTAAATGGAATTATTCGAATGAAGTCACAGCCACCGAATACGTTCTTGGCCAATGGATATGTGAATTGTGCATTCGTTAATATACAAATTATACCTTTATATTAATTCCCCATTCGATCAGACGGCATTGGCACAGCTGGGTACCGGTAGTGTACTACAGAGCCTCGACAGTATGGTGATTAAGCATATGGTGCAAGTGGCATTGAGAGTCCGTGCTATTGTATCATGTGGAAGAAAACTGAGTGTCGCAGCGTATGTTTACCATATACTAACTATACTACTATACGTAAAAAAATTGAGCTACAATATGGATGTTGCGTCGAGCAAGTGCGACGGTGAAGATATCGCGCCAGAAATTTTGCAACGGATTAATTAACGATGACGCGCAGCCACGTCAGTTGGGCTTCGACAAATTTCATTTAATGGCAGCTCCATTGCAGTGGCTTTCTGAAGAAAATGGCTGCCGCCCAAAGACTTTTTCGATATGCGCTTCAATTTGAGACAACATCGTTTTTAGAGCACAGTGCCCCTTCACATTGTAAGCCTACTTTTTCAAATTTTGCAGTCTGATTGCAGGCCACATGTTTCTTGGTGTTTTTATGATATGTAGAATTTTAGATACATGTGTTACGTATTCGCTATGCAGTTGCCATGCAGATGGTTATTGCCTGATTTAGTTCGAATTTACGCTAATGGTTTTTTGTTAATTGTTCGATAGTAATATGTTACCATTATTTTGCAGGTGCTATAAGTATGACCCAAACATGACGGAATCACTGCTTGCGATGGCGTCAGTTATGCAAAATCATCGCACAAACGCCATGTTCATGGCTTTGATAGAATGGGTAAAAGTTCATCCGAAATACAAGCATTTGAAGGCAGATAACAAGACACGAATTGAACTGGCATCTAGCAGCGCATCTCGTGGGAATTATTTTGGTGATTGGTAAGAACGACCTAAAAACTGCTTATGCTACACTCAAGAGTTCAATATCACTAATTGGGCAATTACTAGTCGCTTGTATGTGGCGACAAAATTAAGATACTATCAAGCAAACAAATATTCAGCCCGGTAAAGCTTTGAAAATTTTGCAAATTCCTTTATTAGGGTCAAGTACATATGTACCTGCTTATAATGCAAGAATCAGATCAGCTTCCTTGTGTTGATGAACTTATGCATATAATGTAAATTATCCGGAATAAGGTCAACTCCATGTGATACGAAGATGAAATTTCATTTAAACAGTAGATTACCAGCATGATGTGATGTCACCAGAGTACACGCATGCACAACAAGCCAGCAAGACATCTCATGTCCAATTGCCTTACAAATGCATACTCGTCTAATAGGGAGATCGCAATGGGATCTCTCGCTGTGCAGTGCACATTTGGTTATCGCTAATTGAGAGCACTCCAGCAAACTGAGAGACAAGATTCTGGCACATGCTGGCACAAGTCAATTCTAATATCGCATCGCTTCTAATTACTCATGTTCGATCAACGTGTTACTAATTTTCTCGCATGAGCAGCAGCATGTAAACGGAAATACCTTGTGAATTATTTCCAAATTGCACAATTCACCAGCTAGTTTAGGCCGGCATAACTGCCGGCGCCTATGAGACCGAGTATACGGTCTCTCAATCTGGCATCCACCTCAGCCTAATTCCCAATGTAGCAGTCTTCTATCATTGTCTTTTATCTGACCTTTTTTTGTAAAGACTCTGTGAGCGCAGCAACGTAGGGGAGGAGGAACCCAGGGAAGCGTATGCCACTTCTGGAATCCGAGAGTCGAACTGGGCCTCCACCCTCAAATGTCAATTTAACGCTAACTCCCCACTGACCCCACATATAGTAACATTTGGAAAGGGGGTGATTAAAAAATGGTAATCACACGAACAATGGGGCGGTGACATTGAGGTTAGGGCCTTAGATCTGTGGCTGAATATGTGAACAGTATCATGATGCAGGTTGAACTTTTTTCCTTTTTTTAGTCGTCAGCTATCCAAATCTTGCACTGATGGTTCTTGAAGTGCAACTACATTTCCCTCGCAGAGGTCAAAAAGGTGGAGAACCACTGTACTAGGATGTTGGCCTATGTGTATGTGCACTGTGCAGTGCTGGTCTAAGTTGTCATCCTTGGTACTCGAGTAGAAGTAGGAGTAACAAGCAGCAAGTATGTAAAAAATCTAAGTATTCTTGTTGTAGTTTACCCTAAAAAACTGAAAACTCTTCAGGCAGAACAAGTCTTCAAAACCTACTTGAGGAAGTAGTACTTCATTACTGACCACCTCTGCTTGAAGCGGTCGATATTATTCAGAATGAAGTCTGCCGGAAATACTGCAAAACTATCTGGTAATGCCATACACGTAGAGGTTGGCTGTCAGCGTTCAATACACTGCAAGTACAATCAGTTTGAAAAGATGTCGAGACAAAGTGTGCCGGATATCCCAATCCCGTCTTATCTGGCCAGAACTTGCTTTCCAAACTTCACAAAGGACTCATTTTCATTGCAGTCCCCGGTTCAAAGAAGCTGAAGGCCTGCTAGTTCAAGCGTTACGATTGAATGAGGAAAATCCCGATCGGGATGTGCTGAGCGCTCTCGGGATGCTCTACATCATAAACTGTGAGGCCGATAAAGCAATTGACTGCATCCAGGTATGAAGACATATAAATTTATTTATGTTATGCTACAGTACAGAATCAAAATCAGATTCATTTTATTGGAAATTTCATCAACTACCCATTAGCACAGGGGTGGGCAAACTTTAGAGCTTGCGGGCCGCATTCAACATCTGAATCCATTCGCGGGCCGCACTATGTAAAATTGAGATTATAAACCAGANANGCNNTATTGGTATTTGATTATATAGTGAGGACATGGAGATGATATATGTGCTTATATTTAAAACAAAACAAACATTGCTTTGAATTTGATGATATCGTACACACGTCAGAAACATAGTGGCGAGATTTCATAGGCTCCTCGACCTCATTAACCAATTTGTCAAAACTATAGAGATGAAAGTCGTCGGTTTTTCCCATTCTTAGAACAGGATTGAAATTTATATCTGTGAGCAGCGATCTGTTCATTGATTTACTAATTTCACTTTTGGTTCAGTTCCACGACGCACAATGCTGACAGCATCATAACCATGTTGGCTTCAAACACGCTTCTACGATGTGTAGATAAAATATAAATACCCATGTGGAGAACGAATCTACCTAAGACACGCGCGAATCGTTTGTATAAGCACATCACTGAAATAGTTAAAACTGGAGTGGCCAATATGAAATCCCACTCGTGATCCGAATTATGTCAATCTTGTTTAGGATTTCTGTNATGTTTAGTAGTTGAAACGTTTCAAACTGCGTGGGCCTTGAGATCGGGCTGTCGCGCCAGAAATTNAACATAAAGTAAGGAAGTATTTACCTTAGAACAGTGGTTCTCAAACTTTTTAAGACACGCCCCCCTCTTATGGTGGGGAAAGATTTCGCGCCCCCTTATCGTCATATCACAAAACTGAACCAGGGTTCTAGCAAACCCAACGGATATAGCTTGTTGGTACGGAAGGTTGCGACTGTGGATGAGAGATTTTTAAATATGAAATTGAGACTAGAGCAATAATTATGAAGTGAATAAGAATCGCGCACAGCGCGAAAATTTTTTTCAGTGGAGCCCAGCTTCGCGCCCCCTTCAGATGCTTTCACGCCCCCAAGGGGGGAGGGGGTGGGGGGCGAGGCACCCTAGTTTTAGAACCACTGTTTTAGAATTATCATCGTGATATATACTAATAAAAAGTTTAATCAAGTCCCTGNATTAATTCAATTTTTAGTACGCATTTTATCAATATTTTTAAAAAGTTTCTTTAGACTCTCGCGGGCCGCACAGAACGGTGTTACGGGCCGCATGCGGCCCGCGGGCCGTAGTTTGCCCACCCCTGCTCTAATGCCTGCCAAGCAGACAAAATGACGCCTTAATGCATCTTCCAGGCCGGGACCCGCTTGTTTCTCCTATCGGATTTTCCTTTGGACCTCATTTTGTTGCCAGCAGAGACCAACCCATCCTCGGACGAGGCTGGGGGGTAGGGTGGAGTGAAAAATGATAATTTTTGAATTTCAAAAAAGTGTCTTGATATGTGGTGCCAAATAGCAAATAAATAAATTATGTCATAATTTTGGGTTTGTACACCCTCTAGTGGTCGTGCACTTTCACGGAACGAGCCCAAAATAGCCAATTTCGCCATATCTTGATAACCGCTTACACTAGAAAGCTGGTTTTGGGCTTAAAAGATGCAGAAGCAACATGTTTCCATCTCACTTCCATAGAACCTGCTCTTAAAAATGAACTGAAAAAAGTTACAATCAAATTACTGATTTTATAGGTAAAATTAAGCACTGAAGCAGTGGGTAGGATGTCAAAAGCGTGTAGTGATTGACCTTATGACTGAGCAACATACTCCATCAATTACAACTACTTTTCAAAACTTGCTCAAACAAATGAAGCCCCCTCCAAGTATAAATAGGGCTCGGGCATCAACAACGACTTCTAAAACTGTACCTAAAACGGCGTTCAATGGTAGTGCGGTCTCACGATTTCGATGACTTTAAAACAGTGACCGTAAAGAGATTTTTTACCAACATGCTGTTGTAGGGTTTGTATCACATGCATCACAAAGCTCCTGATTGAAAGCACAAAAATTGGAGATCCACATTCAAAATACAAATATCAATTCTATATTGGAAACAGAAAAAATTTCTAGTATCACAGGTTACCAGTCTGCGCAAACATTGCAATCATGTTCAGTATTCAAAGATTTCATCTGCTTTCGAGACTTCAGTTTTTGTCTGATGAGGCCATCTCTACTTTTGAATCCTGAAACATGGGCAGATGCTTCAATCACCACTGTCACACGCCTTTCCACTGTCTGGTTGTGGCCAGGATAACTGAGCTATATTGGTGATGATCTCAGGTTTTCCATCTCGAGATCTAACAAGGTCATGATTGCAGACGGCTGTTCAATATGTTTGATGTTTAAGTTGACAATTTGGAAGATGTAGCCTCGATGTTCATAATAGACACTTACGTGACCTTTGACACGGACCAATCAGATGGCAGTGTGATGTAAACAAACCGCGACATAGGGCAAACTTTGGAAGAATTTGATGCTGGTGTCAATGTTGCTGTTTTTAGGTTTGGTTTCATTTATATATCCTTCAAAGTCGTCAATTGGAACCAGATCTGCAATATTTAGAGGCTGGGTCGATCGTTCATGTTGACTTTCACATGCCAAATTTATAAGGTACTATGTGGGACAGAGTTATCATCGATAAATCTGACCTGTCTTGCTCAATTCTGCATGGAGGTATATTTTGTGTCATGGTTAGGGCTGGGCAAAATGATTCGAGTATTCGAATCTGAATCGAGTATTAATTTTAATGATTCGAGTCGAGTAGTAAAATACGATTTTTTCGAGTAGGCTACTGAAATTATACTCTCCTTGCCACTGAATGTAGATTTACAAACTAGAATTATAGTTTCGATACTTTTTTTCACCGAAGAAGCCTTGGAACCTTGATTGGCCGTGTCGCAGCATACGAGACATAGTGAAAAGCTACGAATGTTACTAGAAATAACACATTTCCAAAGTCATGGTCTTTGTTAATAAGTGCAATGAACTCGGAATGGTCGAAAAAATACCAAAGTATCTTTAATGTTACGGATAACAAGCATTATGTTCTTTCTGGTGCCGTAAAAGGTACATATTTGAACTTTGCCATATGGAATTATGTTGTGTCGTCATAATGAGTGGTACTCGAATACTCGACTTGACTCGAAGCGTAATGCGTGATTCAGAATCGAATCACTCAGGTACTCGATTTTGCCCAGCCCTATAGTCATGGTTTGAAATAAAAATGCACAATTCCATTGTTGATGGTGCAAAAAACAATATAGTTTCCTGTGTCACAAAGCTGCCGGATACATGAATTCGTTCTCTTGCACTATCTGTGCTACAAAGAAATGCTTGAACACCCAGAAAATGTTTACCTGGGAATGCTTGGTGACGAGGAGAAAAGCGGCCGAAGACTTGCAGTTTACAAGATTGCAGCTATGCTAGATCAACCACACCGTACCAAATTCCAATTTACGACTTCGAAGGAGGATAAATAAATTAAACCAAACCTAAAAACAGCAACATTGTCACCAGAATCAGATTCTTTCTAATTCCAATTATCAACATCGAGGCTATACAGCTTTCCACTAAATTGTCAACTTAGGCTTCAAGATATTGCACAGCCGCCTGAAATCAAGAACTTGTCAGATCTCGAGCTGGAAAACCTAAGATCATCACCATTACGGCTGTCATCCTTGCCACAACCAGGCAGTGGACAGACATGTGACAGTGGTGACTGAAGCATCTGCCCATGTTTCAGGATTTAAAGGTAGAGATGGCCTCATCAGACAAAAACTGAAGTTTCAAAAGCATATGAAATATTTTAATACTAAACATGATATTAATGTTAGTGCAGTCTGTACAAAATTTTTCCATTTCAAATACAGAATTGAAGTTTGTGTTTTGAATGTGGATTTCCAATTTTAGTGTTTGCAATCAGGAGCCTTGTGATACCCGTGATACAAACCCTACAACAGCATAACATAACATAACATAACACAGCTCTACCGGTGAATCTGATCACGTGAGCTGAGAAAGGATCAATGTTTGATAGTAATATGTTAAATTACGAATGCCAATGACGATATTCGATGAGTGAATCTGAAAAAAAATTCGCGCTTGGCGCGACTGTGTACGCTGTACAGTCCCGTAACATGACCAGTGACCACTCCCGATTTCGGTGCGTATAGTAAGCCTATATCATTAAATAGATTGCTCCAGAGTTCATCGGAAAGGGACATTGGACACAGGCACTTTAACATTGGTATTTGGCGCCCAGCTAGTTCATTACGACTATATGCCCTGGAATGCCGCCGTAAGCTACATGAGTAGTCGAAATGCGGCCGTGAATGGCAAAAAGGTTGGTCCCCCCTGCTCTAAAGCAAACATTTTATCCACCTGATTTAAGTAGTATTTTGCCAAGTCTGTCTATTTCTAAGCCTTATTGTTTCATTTCCTTTGAGCAATGTGATGTTCAATAGGAGATTCCCCTAAATTCCAAGTGTTTCGATTCAACCTGTCCTAGACCAATGCTCTTCAACCTTTTTCGTCTTGGTACACCCTTTTAACATTTTCTCAAAACTCGTACACCCCTGACTATATAATACACCGATAATGCAGAAAGCCGCATTTCGATTACATATCCAATACATCCGCATTCCAGCAGGGAGTCGCCATGGACGGCAAATACTCGAATGAAATTTGCTACCGGGAACTTAACACCGCGGAGAGTCCTTGCGGTGTTTTGTGCCTTCACTTATTTCTTGAGATATACCTTGCGAAAATTTTCTTTTTGTAGAAGCAAAATATCCCAGCAGGCTTACAATATATAATAGGTGTACCAAAATCGCGAGTATAAATGTCAAGAAAAGATACTAGAATTACGTGTGTAGTCGCGCAGAGCGCAAAAATTTTTCCCCTTGAATGGATTTCGTCGATAACGTTGGTAGTTTAACATATTACTGTCAAAAATTTATTCATTCTCAGCTCACATGATGAGATTAACCCATGGAGGTGATGGAGGGGTGATGTCTTCGAAAATTTTGGGCACAAAATTAATGATGATGCATATTCCGGTTTTTATTAATCACTTTGTTGCATGATGTTATTTCTTGGCCTCCCATCAGGATTGTTTGTATTGTTATGATCATTATTATTTTTATTACGCGTCAATGACAGTGGCACTAATCGCCTGTTTAGGATTTATGCGCCACGACATAGTGAATTTCTTAAAGTTCAGTTTCTTTGCTTTGGGTAATGAGGACGACTTTCGCTTGCACGCGCACTCCCGCTCTTCATTCTCTCTCGCTTACGTGAGTCCACTTTCAGGACTCTGCTACCAACTCTGTAACTCGGCTCACTCTGCTTCTGGGCTTTTCAAGACGCTACGTTAACAGGGGGGTCGGCGATAAACCTCCGACACATAGAAACATGGCAGAGCCAAGACTCGAACCAGCAACAATTGGTTGCATAATGACGGCCGCCGAAACACGCTAATTTAAATATGTGTAGACGGTCGGAAAATTATGGTTTTACGACTGAATGTGGCCGTACGTCCGCAGGTTGAGCACCCCTGGCCTAATCGAAATAAGGATGAACATTTGAGCAAGGCTGCAACGTATAGGAAATGCTAAATACGAATCAGGGCTCGAGGTTACTAGACCACCATCTAACTCAGGGGTTCGCAAACTCGACCCCCTGGCTGCGTAATCATGTATTCTGCGCTATTTATAAGCTTTCCGCAGGAAGCCCCAATTCAAAATGTATGAGCTATAGCGGTGGTTTCCTCGAGAATCATTAGACAGATATCGCAAGCTGAACACATGCTAACTCCACCCTGTTCTTCTCCAATAGGAACTAATAAGTCCATTACCAAAGGTTAAATGATGAGAAACATTTGCTTATGACATTACATCTACGATATTACACATCCAGTCAACCTGTTCTGAAGCATAAACTGGCGTATTTATTGTGATAGCTATAGTCATCGTCTCATAGGTTCATTATAATGCGGATCTGGTACACCCCTGTACACCCCATCCGAGTGGAACACCCTTTAAAAATTATGTTACACCCTGGGGTGTACGAAACAGTCAGTTGAAGAGCACTGACCTAGACGGGGAAAGCGAGTGGCGCAGTTGGTTAAACACTGCTGTCACGACACCAATGGTTGGTGGTTCGAGTCACGGCTCTGCCATGTTTCTATGTGTCGGAGGTTTATCTGGGCTCCTCATCGCCGATCTCGCTGTATATACAGCGCCTTGAAAAGCCCAGAAGAGAGAGCCGAACTCTAGAAAGATGGCAGCTAATAACCAGAAAGACGAAACAAGACCGCAAAAGACCATTGTGTTAATGCAATTCATGTGCTGGGCGCAAATAACCATATGTGCGATAGGCGCCAATGTTGTAATAAAACAAACAGACAAACACTGACCTAGACTATAGCAAATGCAATACACAAGCTGGATTTATATGGCTGTGAGTGGATGGTACATTTACAGTTGTATTATTTCAAATAGTAGTCCAGGAAATTGATGAACAGTCTCGTGTGGGTACAGGAAGTGTAGGATATGTGATTCAACAAAATGACTATCAGTCTTAGGCAGTTTTGTGGAGTTCTAAGGGAGTGTGGGACATGAAAATGATGTCCTGAAGTGACAATACTTTCCATAGCGAGGTTTTGTGGCACCCCAATCCACAACAGCTGCATAAATCCAGCTTACATATTGCATTTGCTAGTCAGAGGTTGAATCGAAGCACTCGGAATTTAACAGGATCCCCTATTTTTAGCCGATATTCTTCCAGCTCAACATGCACACAGATGTAAGGGGTGAATTACGAAAAAAGTAGCTGTAATATGTTTTTATGTTATAACGCATGGGAAACGGACTGAAAACCTAGACTTTTTGAAAGTCGGTCAATTCTGAACAACCCAAGTGTGCGCACATCAATCTTTTCCCAGAAAAAGTAACAGTACCCCGATTCATCGCAAGTCTGATCAAGTTCATTGCTCCCTCGACAAGCCAACATGCACGGCCATCAAATGCAAAGCACCCCCTAAACTCAGATTCAAGCATGTGCTTCGCCGAGCGTTCGATGGAACGATATTCAATTTTGCTAATTGACACGGCCGTTTGGGGTCTGTTATGGCGTTGTCGGATGAATCGCGAAGCACTCGTATAGGCCTACACTTCGCACCACTGCTCGCAACAGACCTATATATTCCTGCCGTTACTCCCCTTCCAGGCAAATATTATACTCGAATGTACACAATTCCACAATAACATTTCATTACCAAGAAACATCAACAGCATAACATTTGAAGTCAACAAACACAGTGGACATTGGATTGGTCTCATCAGAATTTGAAATTACTAATTTCAACTTCGGAGATGGAAAATAATTTACCCTAATATATCATCATTTTGGGATAAGGTTGAAGCCGTACCAACCAAACAATAACAAAACTTTACAGAACACAGTGGTATACGACATAATACAAATCTAACACCGCATTGGCACATGGCGATCAAGTAGTGGGAGCCGATATTTTCGACTACCGAGATTTAACGCTCCGTTTTGCTTCGTGAACAAAAATTGTCGTTGCGAAACTTTCCTCCCACTATGGGAGTGTGGGTGCCTTCAACGCTAATACGTACTAGCATATCATTCAATGCATGTAGCAGAATGACAACAGCATTTCTGTATAGAAGTCATAGACTTCCAGTAACGTCTCAAATCGTGATGACATATCACCGGTCGTATATTTGATATTCCCTTCATGGTCATCCAAAGTAATCATTTCGACACTTCAAGTCATTCTTACTGTTATGGAGACTTTGTGAGTGTTGGGCTACTCGAGTACTAGACTCGGGATGGAAGTACACATGCACTTGATTCCGCCCAGCCCTAATTTGTGATAAGTACCCAAAGAGCAGTACTCATGGAAGCAAGTAGAAACGCTTTCAAGCAAACATATATGAAAAGATATGGTCAAAGTAGCCAAGAAAGCTACTTAAGTAGAAGTAGAAGTAGCGACGAAAAAATCTACTCAAGTACGAGTAGAAGTACTTCTTCCATAAGTAACCTGAAACTACTTGAAGTAGAAGTAGAATTGACTGACATTAAATCTACTCAAGTAAGTAAGTAGTTGTAAAATCAGTCTTAATTCATTCGCATGGGCTGACAAAATCTGCAAATTGAGCTATGCGGAGAGTACGGAGAGCTTGATTGGTATTGATGCATCCCAGGAGGTATCAATTTTCGACCGAATAAGCATTCTTTCGCATCACGGGATACAAATTATAGTCTGAGAC
>ATSW01011611.1:0-14828 GCA_000444245.1 Botryllus schlosseri
GCTTTCTCGTCCCACAGCCGTAAACACATATTCGTAGACTGTAGCATGAGAATATAATCCGTCGTCTTTCTGTTACCATTTGTTCTAATTCGATCGATACTAACATAATATAGAGGGATGGCAGACATCAGGTTAGGATTTTGAGTTAAATATGGCGAACATAACGGTTGGTGTCCGAGCTTCAAGTCTGACCATAGGAAAAGAAGACGAAATTAACGTCACAACGAATAATTATTTTCGTAACGTAACGAACATAGGCCTATGCCAACAATTCACATACGGATGTCATCAGCGGCTAAGTTTTACTGATTTGATATTTTTTGACGAGTAGGCCCTATAGAATTTTCCGATCTCAAACCGGTTTCAAGAGCCGCATTTCTCTGGTTGGCACACTCTTCTTATAACCTTGGAAAGTGTCATCGCATTGTTCGATCGAAACCCAACCGCGTCATACCAACTGCTTAATTACAAACGAAATTATAAATATCGGAGATAGTATTGGCATTTCAGAACGACGTAGATTCGGTTTCAAACTATAATCTCCCTGCGTACGCCAGCATTGTACTGTACAGTGTACGCGACCTAACCACCACTGCAGTCATGATTACAGATAGCACCTGCAACTAATAATGGCCGAGACGGGCGTATCATCACAAATCATATGTATTAGTTGAGTGTGCAACTGAGCATCTTGGCAGAGCACTTGAAACTGGCTCATGGAATCCATAGTGTTCCTCATGGAAACCGGTTAAGAGCAAGAGCCACTTGCGTAAAAGCATAGTTCAATCTCTGTTTAGCGACAAGCATCAAAACCCATCCGACTAATGACGATAGCTTGGGAGTGCATGGCTTGAAAAAGTTTCAATTCACATAGTGGTGCTTGTCATCCTCTTTCTACGAGCTAGCGGTATATCTTGACGACCCAAATAGGACAGAGGGGATTTGTCTATACCTAAATCATAGGTGGAGTATCGAATATATATAATTATATATATATACCGACTTGGCGGCTATATGCGACACAATTGATGAGCGTGTCTGTGGTAGACATGAGCGGACTATGCTTTACTGCGTAACACATCTCAAGACTTGCCTGTGTTGCGTGTAAGAATTAGACCTGTGGTTATTCTCAACCTTTTTTTAGACACGCCCCCCTTATGATAGCGAAACATTACGCGCCCTTCTTATCGTCATATCATAAAATACATCCGGGATGCTAGCAACCCCCACAGATTGTTTGATGGAATGGAAGGTTATGACTAGGGCAAGTTTTTACAACTTTTTTTTACAGCTTCCGACAGCTTCCTAGATACTCAGAATCTATGTACTATGATGTTTCAAGGTGTTTGGAGGGATTTTATAGTGCAACTTTTCTCTATTTTTCAGGCCAATTTCTACTGCAACTTTTATCAAATATTGCGTAAAAATGTAAAGGAGTAATTCAAAAACATGCTATAAATTATTTCTAGCGTGGTTCTATTTTCTATAATTTGCCTATATGATGGGTTAGCTGCATGTCACTGTTATCTATGACACAATGGCTTGCAATCAAGAAGTTCAACTACCCATACCAAGCATGACCATGCCCTAACAATATGTAAATAGATCACTTCACCAATTCTGTCGTTTAAATTTGAGATAGTTTCATTTCACGAACGCCCAGGCGAGACCGGGGAAATTATATTTTCACCGTGTCATCTTTCTAAGACTATTGATTTCCTTAAAGTCGCTGACAGTGAGTTTTTCTGTAAAGCCTTGGGTGAAGTTTGCAGACCTGGGAGTTTGGGGTGTGTTATTTGACTAGTTTAGGGGGAGGGGTTATCACTATCCTGTATAGCTTTTTGTGGGAAATTATTCTCGCATTGCGTTGTTTTCGTGCTGTGTGCCGGGAAAAAATGTTGGTACATTGTAAAGTAACAGATTTAAACAAATCTGCAGGAACTGAGTTGTGCAACGGAACCTTTCGAGTATCTCATACCTAATAATTCAACAAAAATTATAAATGCAACTTTTTACTGCAACTTTTGTTAAAATTGAATGCAACTTTCTAGTGCAACAAAAACTTGCCCTAGTTATGACTGTTGATGAGAGAATTAACATGAAATTCAAGGTGAATGACAGATTTAACCTGAGCTAGTTAGCTTTTATATGACTGATCGACTTCGGGTTCTTCCCATATATTGTTTATAAGCAGCACACGAACAGTCAATTGCGTACGATTTGCGAATCCCGCGTATCTAAACAACTCCACGTGTTTTCGTGCATGTTCTTGCCACGTTCAATGCTTAACGTCAACAGAGATACCGCTAACTTTCGATGGAAAGATTTAAAAACTTGTATTAGTAAAAATGCACTTACAACTTATATATATCTATACATATAGTGTTAATTCTCCAAGCAATTTTACTAAATGGTATGATTGAAAAGGAACGGATCAACACATACCTGTAATATTCTAATAATTTGCATACTATGACAATTTGCATGTTATGAAAAGGAATTTGCGGTTCGGAAGAAATCTTGTGTCTGCAGCAACAAGTCTGTGATACTTGCCTACATAGTGGAAAGACTGCCGCAGGCACTTTAGGCTGTCACGTACGCAACTGTTGAACTTTAATCAGAAACGCTAATATATGGGAAAGGTCACAAGAAAAAATTATTGCAATTACAGTTAGTATGGTAAGCTGTGTTATTTTCAACAGATGACTTCAAGAGTGAAATCTTGCGTAATTTGATTGATATATTTCATCAACAGTCTTCTTTGTGATTAAGCATGTTTACGTATGGCTGTGTTCAAAGAATATGCATCACACATGGCATAGCATCCATTTTACTACGTTAGATCGATAGATGTTAACAGATGGCACGGAAGAACATATATTTTGAGCGGGATAGCAAAATGTAATTGATTGCAACTATATTGCCACTATCAACATTCAGAGACAGTGTAATGTAATATTAAGCAGGCAAGCTGGCTTGCTGTACAAGTGCTAAACATACGCGCGTAACGCACTCCTGGGAGACTTGGTCAAAAATAGCAAAAATCGATAGCTGAAAGGCAAAGAGTATTGGTAAAATACGTAACACGTACAAAATGAAATGTGCACCGCGCTGCGGGCGCGGTTCATGTCAGTAAACAAGCGAAAGAAAGGCAAACTCTAGAGGTTCTCAACTGCAATACTCCATTCTGTAGGTAAAATTTAACGCAGTTTCTGAACACTGTGCGTGTAACGGATGCGGATCAAATGTATTTGTTATTAAAAACGAGGTCGTTGCAGTCCATGTTGCTGTCATCATTTTCGGATCCGTGGTCCGTGAAATAGACAAGTTTTCGCGGGATCCCTTTTCGCTTGTTCCTGCGGCTGGCGACTTTCACGCTTTCGATATCAGGCTGACTGTCGGACGACGCCGCTGAGTAGTCGGACGTGGGGTCTGAAAATGTGCGATCCCGAGAGCATGCCGGCAGGTTGTCTTCCGCAGATTCGTCAGAGCGGTACTAAAATTCGGAAATAGTTCCTATAACTGGGACCATGGAAGGCCGTTGCTGAAATTACATCTATAAACTATGAAACCACATTGTCTCTCTTAGATCCTTTATATAAGGTATTGCCTTATTTTCAACTCAAGTCCTTATTTTGTATTGACAATCCTCACCGCTGGTCACAATATCCATACGGACGATAATTACACTCCAACTGGTAATCAGGCCGTGCAGTGCTCAGCATGAGCGAAAGTGATCGGATTTTATATAGTCGTCAGGTAGCATTTTAGTCATATACTAGACCAGATGGTAATACTGGAAGAAACGAATTAATTTTTACTCATGAGCTTCACAAGTCTCTTGGTTGTATAGACTAATCCGAATTTTTGGCTGTCCTAAATTTTTGATCCACGTCGGCGACAATCCTGTTTCTGCAGTTCAAAGTATCTTCTCGGACTAGGTTACAATAGGAGGTCTACACTGCCACCTATGATCAGGGGTTTGAGGGTAAAAAAAGGTTAAAAACAGGTATAACCTGCTATATTTAGCAGTCAGGACATGAGCTTATTAGTTTCAATTCCCAGCCCTTCCAGCATACTTTTTTCGACCAAATCTTCCTGCGCTTATCCACAAAGAAACTACATCCGCTTGCATGACCTCAGGCATGATTTGATTGTGTAGATCATACCGCACACGAATCGGGTGCTGACGACGCGTGGCACAAGGCACGTGACGCAGTGCACGTTTGCCATAACTCGGTTTCAGATATCGTGCGCATTGCGCATGCTTCGAATACACGAGTTCCCGGTCAAGCATGGTTGAAATTAGATGGTCTGGTCATGGTGATATGCACCGATTAGAATACTGTTGAGCGTTGAATGTTTTCTCAGCGAATAGGTACTTTTGACAATTGGAGGTCACACGTTTTGATACGTGACGTATCGTGTACGTGTAGAAAAATAACGACGCTCGACTAAACCCAATGGCATTAGGACTAATTTGTTTTATAACTGATAAAGGATGTCATCGGTTGCATGATATTGGTTACGTCGACATATTACGTGTAGCAATATTATCGCATGATCTAACGGTCGAAATCTGTTCCTAGTCGGTCCTGTGACACGGCCAGAGAATTCTATTTTCACGCATGCTAAGTGACGGTTTAATAAAGGAATGCGTGAAACCGGATACTGATTTTGCGTCTCCCCGCCTTAGCGCACACGCGCGATTGCATGCGTTTCGAATTACGGCGCTATTCTTTCAATTTTCGTCGCTACGATGGCGCTGTTGAGGACGCCCGCAACCCATTTCATGAATCACTGAACTTCATTAGGCGTATGAAATTAATCCTCGGGAGTGTTAACTAATGATGGCTCATGATTTCGTTTTAGCGGATGATTTTATTGCCCTTCAGGAGACTTCATTCCTTTCCAAGACGATTATAGACTTCCGGTTTTCGATTATTCGTATGGAGTGAAACAAAGACTATGAATATTACGCAATCATACCATCTGTTTTGAAGAAACTCATGTAGCTAGCTATAGAACTTCAATAAACAGTTGATGACCGACCGATGGTGATGCAAAGCGCAATATGGACCGATCATGGAATGGGATTTCGAAGCAGATAGCAAAGCTCAGAGCGTTTCAAAAAACTATCAAGTGTCTCATTAACAAGGCAACTTTTTTCGCTCGTTTTGATTTCGACTAATTCACTAAAACCCTTTTCGGCCAAACAAGTTGTTGGGTTTTGAACAAGAACGTCTGCTAGTGCTTGGATGGCCAGGTCTTGAAATATTTTCTGAACACCTACCCAAAATACAACGTATTTTTCGCGCGTAAATAATGCTTGCTGGCAGAAATCGTTTTTGAGAGCTGACACAAAGGTCCCAGAGGCTCCAGTTTGTTGAAAGGGTGAAAAACTCACATGTTTGTGTTGAGGCTTTAGCCTTATGTCTTGGGAAATAAGGGCCAAAACGATCAAGGATAGTAGGCACATTTGAGCTCGCTATGATACGTTGCTCTAACTTGTGTTCTGTTTTTTTTTCATTTCCCATTTTGATATTGATACACGGGGAATTTGTGCGGGTGATAAAAGCATTGAATTAAATCGTTTTAAATTTCGTTGTAAGACAAAGGTTCCAATGAGTGGCCCTGTGAACATGAAATACTGCGACGTGGAAGTCCAGTATTCAATAGCATCACGTCAGTGCCTCTCATTTCAATACTGAAACAGTCTCTTACGACACTGTCGTTACAATAACAGCGAAATCCATCGAGAACGGCGCACTGAAATATGTTATGAAGATGGTATGATCTTAATCATCTAATAATTAATTTTGGAGCGTAAAATTGACCTGACGAATATTGCAATGAAAAAAACACCGATTTCAAGGACAAAAAACCCGAAACCCAGATGATACCCGAAAAACCAATATCTGGATGGAAACACACAGGAGTGGCATGTCTGCTATACAATTCGTTTCAAAACCCTCCTATATTTTCATGTTATCGCGATATTGTGATGTTTTTGAATTGCTAAAAATACCCATAAATGACTGAGTGACTACAACATAGAACACAACATCGTAGGCAATTGCGAAATTATGTTTTCGGAAAGAGAAGTATAGTATATATCAGTGAATGATGTATGATAGACGCATACATATTTCACATGCTTCAGTAGGTACCGCGGTTCACCGTATCGAAACCAAGTCATGGGGCTCCGTGTCTGGGCAATCGAGGTAATACTGCCTGTAACTCTGTATGCTTTACACCAATGGCGATAACCTTTCGTCCACGGACCGGAGCCGGACCGCGCGAAATTCGTCACTGCTCCACGAAAAGTTAGTATACTTTTGCAAGTTAAGAATCATGGTGGTCAAGATCGCTGGTCTCTTTTATCGAGGCATGTGGGTTACTGCCTTGTCAGGCACTCTCTTGGGACTGTATATCAGGGGTGTCCATGTCCGATATATTTGACCAAAGGGCCAATCTGCTGTTATGAATATTGTACAGGCCAATTGAGTACTAATCTGTAATCTTATAAATGACCGTATTATAATATATAATTAGAACGCGCACACCAAGACGCTCATCTTAGAACTGCATGTGTACAATTAGGGCTGGGCAAAATCGAGTACCTGAGTGATTCGATTCTGAATCATGTAATGTGCTTCGAGTCGAGTCGCGTAATCGAGTATCACCCTTTATGACGTCATAACAGAATGTAAAAGTCAAAGATCAAATATGTACCGTTTATGCCACCCAAACGAATATAATGCCTGTTACCCATCTCTTAAATGATACTTTGGTATTTATCCGACCATATCGATTTCATTCCACTTGGTGACAATGTTGTGGGATAATCATGGGTCCGGAAATGTGCTATGTCCATGTCCACTGTCCAGTAACCTTCGTAGCTGTGTACTATATGTTTCGTAAGCTAAGTTACCGCCAATCAAGGTTTCAAGGCTTCAGCAGTGAAAATTAGTATCGAAACTATAATTCTAGTTGATAAATTAACTTGGCAAGAAGCGTATAATGTCAGTACTCGAAAAAATCGTCTTTTACTACTCGACTCGAATCATTAAAATTAATACTCGATTCAGATTCGAGTACTCGAATCATTGCGCCTAGCGCTAGGTACAATTATGAGGACAAACATGAGCGTAACAAGAGTAAAATCAACGAAGTGTTAGTTCACGTCGACATTTCAATGTTAAGTTTAGCATATTTGGGAGATGAATCACGTATCAATGCGAAGCGATTTTTCCATATGACTCTAGTAAAATAGTGATCTCACAGAATATTTTGACGTGGTTCATCCGGGGAATAATTTGCTCACGTAGATAAGTAAACTATATGAAATTCTAGCAATGGAAAGTCTTTGAATATGATGACCACTGACCAGTGAAGATCAACGAGTTGTATTCTTTGCATTCAGTTACATGTTGAAAAGACCTATATACCAGGTAAATTGGCATATTGTCGACCATCCACAAAAAGTAGTCACATATTAACTTTTATTGGAGTATTCTGTTAGTCTTGCTTGCTCTTATGTTACTAAGATTAGTCTTTTCGAAAAATACTCCGCGGGCCACGGTTTGGACACCCCGGCCTTAGTGTATATATGATCTGTTGAACATTGGTTTTTCTTGTAAAATTATTTTGAAACCGTTCCGAAGAGAAAAAAGTTTGCCGATCACTGATTTACACTCTGTGAAGTTTATATGCAATTATGTCAGCTAGTCTGTTCTGCATGTACTACGATATCTTCCAAATCCAAATTGAAGGAGCACTGCACGCGAAATATGGCGTGGTCTAAGATGGAAAGTGAGGAAAACGTTTGATGCATTAGCCAGTCCTTGATAAGTCACTGTTTTCGAACTGCAACTAAAAGATTTTCACAAAAGGTATACCATTCATACATTATAACGGCAAATAGATGTGAAACGACGAAGAGTAGTCCTGACTTCGGTAAAATGGCGGACTCGTAAATTGCCTCGGGTGCTTCTCGATCTTAACTAAAGACTTGAGTGGGTCCACCAAATGCTAGCAAAAACATAACCTATGTGCACTAATGTGGCAGGAAAACTTCCGATAACAGCAACAGAAAACCTATGTCGAGAACACGGGCAAAAGCGGTTCAAGATCTAGCGTGTGTCGCACAGTTCACTGCATATTAATCAGCGCTATCATAACTATCAAATTATAGTGTCCTACACACGCCCAGCCATTCAGAAATATCATATCCTCTGTACCTGCGAACTTCGTATCCTCGCGCGCCGCATGGCGGCCTTCACCGCCGCTTTATTCGACATTGCAACAAGCCCTCCTTCCGATATACGTTCCATGTTTACGCTGGAGTTGTATATCCTGTCAATGGTGTCGTTCGTCTCGACAGCCTGTCTCTTCAACCTGCAAGCAAGATAGATACGTGTTTTAGGAAATGATAACACCACTCTAATACCCTCCCAATACATACGCGTTCACCATTTCTCTTGCCTCGACCCGACCGTGTTCTCTTTCATGATTGTGAGTACCACTCTTCGTCAAAATCATAGGTGGGTTCGATTTATCTAAGACGGATAGTCTCGCTTTGCATTTGTAACCTCTATCATACGCGCATATCCAATACGACCGACCGCCAAGTCTACTTTTGCGACGGAATATGTAGTCGTCATACACCAACAAGTTCTTCCCCTTCGATGAAAGCAAATACTTGGCCGTCGTGCCCATCGCGATTATGCTTGGCACCTTGCGTAGCGAGGAAAACAACGGTGAGTCGCATTTATTGGTCCCTGCGCAGTGAAATCACGTGCTGACGCGGAAAAACAATAACGAGCAGCTACTTAGCACGTCACGAGTGATATATTTAGCTGAATCGATACGGTTTGTGTTCATACAGTTTCTAAAAGTAGAAAACTCAGTAAATTCGCGATACACTACCCAGAATTATCTACTACAACTATATACTGTAACTTATCGAATGCCATTCTACATACTCTCGGTGCCGGCACCGGCATCCTTTCTCGCCTACTCGCGTTATCTGAAAATTTGTCGCCACTAGAGTTCGTCTCAGCTCACGTGTTACATAACCTCGAATTACATAAAAGCCAAATTTAGGCGAGCGCTCGGGAAGCGACGTCAGCCGCACAGGAACACAGCAACATGACTTGGAGACATTTTTGAAAGTTACAGTTATGTAATCAAAATTTGGTGGCGTTACGAAACGGAAAATCACGTTCGCGTTGTCTAACCAAAAAACCGTCATTTGAGCCGTGTTACGCGTACACGTTACACTGAATAAATTAGGCCATAACGATGAGTATGCAACATGTCAAATTTTCTGAATAATGACGATTTATCCGGTGCTTGATGATGATGTGTACAGGTAATATTGTCAATTGAGATGCAATATATATGTCCTATCTCATCGGATCCTAGTCATCAAAGGCGCACGCTCTATTGTTTGATTCGGGCCAATAGATCAACTTTTGTTACAACTAAGCCCTCGTGAGTGATTACTATTTTGCCAGTCTCATAAAAATATGAGTTAGGCCAAGCGAGAAGTTTGACGGATGAAGACCATTCGTCATCAGTAGATCTCCGCATTGCGAGCAAATCACCCCTGACCGCATTTGCGTTACCTAAGTTTAAGTATGAAACATATCAGACCCAGAATAGTTTTAGATTAGGGATTTAGCAAGCACGGTGTCTTATATCTAAAATATGTATGCAAGCATTGCAGAATTCATTTCCGGTGCACACCGATCGAAATAATTCGCGAACGATTTACTCTAGCAAGCGCGATTCTCGATAATCCAATCCGTTCGGAGCAGAGCGCGGTCTTTTATCAGCATTTCACATCAGACCATGAGCTATAGCACCAAGAAATGACATAAAAACAGTATCAAGTATAAACCGAAATTACATAATGGAAATATCCAGAAGGCCGAACCAAGTTTATATCTGAACGACGTCACGTGATCAGTTGTTATTCTCCTTGCATGGTAAAGAAATTTGCTGGTGCCGGCTGGATAACCTTGTTCCTACGCATCTCCATCGTCCAAACTCCGCGGTACTGACGAAAATGAACTATACTTTGCCTTATTTCTCCTCTGAACGTTGTCCACAGCGAACGAATTTTATTTAGATTTCAAATACCGACAAATGTTATATGAGATGTAGGTATACTTCGATTGTCTCATTACGCCGTGCTGGTAATTAAACAAATGGAACCTGACCCAAATTGATAATAGTGGGTATCATCCGAGAATATTGTTGCCCGTGTGTATCTCAAAACAAAAATGACCAATTGGAAAAACTCTGATAATTCTGCGTGGTACAGACTGCTTGAACTCGACATAGAAAAATCGTCATATTTATAGCCGCAGGCTACAGTAGTATCGGAGACGTGTCGACCTCAATCGATGGATGTAGGTCACCTCTATTCCTCAGTATATAGAAGATTCGAGAGAAATATCACTCCGAATCCAAAAGTTTTCATCCGTTTTAGCGAATATGAGTGCACGAAATTGTGATTCAACCGCGGAATTTCTTGCTACATCGCGGCCAGACGCATTCACTGCACGAAATTAGCAGAGTACCCAAGACATTATCTGCAATAGTTTGTACATGATTTATCCGAGAATATCACTCATCTCCTTGTCAACATCTCAATTCTCTGTTGTCATTTTAACACTGTTGTTTATTCACAGTTTATTTTGGGTAATCGTAGAATTCTGTAGCAATATATTGGATGCGTAGTGTGATTGATTTTTGTTCTTGTGACTCAGGGTAAAAGTTGGGGTTGGAGAGGTTATAGTTATGGCTAATATTACTAGGGTTACCAGACGTCCTCCTTTAGGAGGATTTGTCCTCCTTTTTCAGGAAGTCGAAAATGTCCTCCGATGACGCCTAAATGCCCTCCTTTTTGGAAATTCGTCCTCCTTTGCAACTTTGACAGATAGGCTAATGGCCAGGATCAACTAAAAAACGCCATAAATGACGCGAATTACGTACGGTAATGCGAACGTCCGAGAGGGTCTTTCAGGGGTGGGGTCGAGGTGATTACTTTTTTTTTAGTCAACACAACAAGATTTCCGGTTTAAATTTCAAAATCAGCTGTTTTCAATTCCGGTAGTATATATTTTATGATTTGACAAAATGTCCTCCTTTTCCTACTCCAAAATATGGTAAGTAATATGGTAATGTGGTGATATGGCGTGAAGAAAGTATCGAAACTAAAATCCCCAATGACAATATAACTGTTATAGTGAATGGAGGTGCCTGTATATAGCCTATACTAATAAAAATCGTCAATCACCACTCAAATCGAATCATTACAAATAATACACGATTCGGGTATAGTAGCCTATACTCGGATCATTGTGACCGCCCCTACTCAATGATTGCTTCGACAACTCTCCTATGGCGTCGCTGTTTGCATTGTACAGTCTACGTTGTGTATGTCGAGCTAATTATAACAGTAATCCAGCTAGGGTTGCATTTAAAACAAACGGTGTTTTAAGACACTTTGTTTAAAACATGTTTTAAACAAATACCCTTTAAAAAAGTGTTTTGTTTCAGACGTTGTCTATTTATGCCATAATTGTGTAAATACTTCCGAAAAAGATGTTTTATGAGCCTACGGACGATTTACACCAAATATTGTCGACATTCACGATGGGGGATGACTTGAATCCTCGAAATCATCGTCGGTTCAACAGTTATAGCATAGATATAGATAACACTGGTCAACAAAATGAAAAAAAGTTTAGGCAGAACATCTGAGAGCCGTTTCTGGGGTTTTTGAGGTTGCTGATTACGAATATCACATTAGTTTTGTCAGATTAGCTCTTTATCAGAAGATATTTATACCCCTAAAAATCCCAAAATTACTGTATTTACCCTTAAATATTTCACTTGGTAGGAAGAAATTTGTAGTTTTTTCTACTTTTATACTGCGCATAAATAGCTAATTGGCTATGAAGAACCCGCATGTCATTCTCAGTCATTCTATCAATATTAACATGACCTAATGCGAAATATTTGTTTGTCAAAAAAGCAGTTTGTCAAGCCCAGAAATTNGACTTTCGCACAGCGGAAATACAAATTATCCTGTATCAATTGTTCATNCTACCAAGATTAAAGAGGAGTATAAAGCTGTAAAATTTGTCCTGGAAAGGCTTATAACTACAATACTTATATGTGTCTCATTTCTTTTGACTGGTAAATGGATAATTTTCCGCCGAGTCAACAAAGTGGGTATACCTAGTAACCCTATCAAACGAGAAGCTTAAATCTGGTATATGGTGTATTCGAATACCGATGAAAGATTCAAATTCCACATTAAGAAGGAGTTAACTACATGAAATTTCTCGTAAGATGTAGTAAATAAAACTTTTCTGATAATCACAAAGCACCCAACTACGAACAGTTGGTCCGAAATTTCGTATCTGCATATCGAAAACTTGAGCACAAACATGAGCATAAAAGTTCACTTCCTATGGTCAGTCATCTTGATATATTCCCGATCATGCTGTTGATTAGCAAGGGGAGAGGTTACACCAAGACATCAGAACAACAAAAGGAATATATCAGGGCAGATGAGATGAACAATTGAACACATTATGCCAAAGCATTGCCGGAACCTTTCGCGAAACTGCACTAAATAGCTTACAGACGAAAATCGTACAAAAAAAAACAATTGTGATTCAAAATATATCAGTAATATTACATTCCAACTGATTATTTCAAATTTACAATAGGTGATTGACGTAAAACTGATTGAATTAATGCCTCGTTATTTGAGTATCTAGATAAATACTTCTATACATGATTGGGGTTTATTTATGTACATGATATCCGTGAAAGTCTTAACTATTCTACATCTATTACCCCTAAATATAGTGCTGTTGCTGTATTTTGATTAAGAAGAGTCCTTTGTGTGTTAAAATAACAAGTAGATTGAATTTCTAAACTTTATAGTACGACTGAGAAGATTTTATATCTAGTCATTACCGCGAAAATGAGAGATTTTGGTCAAAATAGCCCCATGGGTTATCTCCAAAACAAGAGCCAATTTGAAAAAACTAAGGTCATATATTCGGAATCAGTGCCCTTCAGAACCCTCAAAACCACTCTTACTTTGTTTGCCTAAAAATATGTGTTGACCAGTGTAATTGGTACAGAATGGGTGTTCTGATGATGAAGACCGCGGACTGTAAAAATGCTGCATAAAGATGTAGTCCTGGTTAGAGATATTTTTGGTCTGTTTATGACAGTGGTCGGGAAGCCCTTTTCGTCGAGGAACAATTGAATATTCGTGACGTCACAACTAAAACAAAAAAACAGTTCAAAATATGTTTTAGGCACGTTTGTTTTAAATTGATTTTTGTTTTAAACGCAACCCTATAAATCCTGCTAATGTATGGTTTTACTTCATTTGTACACGCAAGCGCAAGGCAGCGTTTTATTCCCAGTTTACGTGGAGTTAAAATATTTTATAAGTCTTGACTGTCAAGCATTCGGATCATGCCCGCGAAGTCATCATGAGTAAACGAAAAAATGCTTGCTTTATCAAGCGCCTTTCCCATCAAAAGTTGAGGTTAAAACATACTTCCTCTTAAACACTCATACTCAGGACTCACTCATGCAACCTCAAACATGTTTCTATGAGACACCTGACGGCAATGTTGCGTTTTCACTCTAGTGCAGTGGTTCTCAACCTTTTTTGACACGCGCCCCCTTTGGAGATGGTCAAAAATATCGCGCCCCCCTGACCCCCTTGCATTTATCGTCATGTCAAAAAGAGCACATCATCTAATACAGNGGTGGGCAANGTTTTTGATAATCATGNCCGCATTTCGATTGCTTATGTAGCNCAAGGCCGCATTCCAGGGCATAGCCGCAATGAACGATCTGGACGCAAAATTCCNATGGTAAACTNTCCATATCCATTCCCGGTGAACTCCNGACTATTCTACTTTTCACAATGGCCTATTGTACNCACCGAAATCGCGAGTGGCAATGTTATGAATAGTTGCCGGGAGNTGCATATTGTCNCGCNNAGCGCNNAAANTTTTCNGGGCCGCGAACGAATTGTTATTTCTTGCCAATTCCNATTCCGNCTCAGATTAAGAAGGGNGCTACTGCATNAAAATCNAAAAATGAAGTCTTGTTGAATTGCGCGGAGGGCGAAGAAAATTTCAAGATTAATTAAAATCTCTCGAAAATGCGGGANTGAATTNGTAATNGCAATTTNCATGTCTACGGCCGCCANCACATACTAATTGAATTAGGCGTCGACGGCCGCTCAAATTCCCTTCTACGGCCGCAGGCTGCCCACCCCTGATCTATAGTATACATAAGGTATATCTTCCGCCAATTTTAAATTTTGAATCTGCATTCCAGTTGTTGAGTCTTTTACATTGCTGACAAATTTCTCCAAACTTGTTTGAAAATAACAAAAAAAAATTGAACAAGACATCGATTAATTAATTTCAAGGTAGGTCACCCTGAGACTAATCCTGATGCTGGTAGTGAGTACAGAGAGCAAGGCGTCGTTCTGTCCTGCCAGGCTAGATTTGATCAGTTTTCGAAAAGAATTAATTGTGTTGATTTATAGCCTAATTGCGGGCGAAACCGGGTAACCTATGTTGCATCTAAGTCTGTCTTAGGCAGTGCAGTTCGTAAGCTACTAACAAGAGCTGCCCAGCGCGACAAGCTTTAGGCTACTGTCAAAGCTATGAAGCAATGAATGACTTACACGGGGGGATTGCGCTCTATATATCCAAAGAATTTCAAAAATTTGCTCAAATGAAGTTGAAATCAGACTATAC
>ATSW01011612.1:0-12517 GCA_000444245.1 Botryllus schlosseri
CCCCTGGGGGCGTTCGCGAGCGTGAAGGGGGCGCTGGCCNTNAAATGGGCGATTGGGGGGCGCTGGCNAGAAAATTGGGNGGTAGGGGGGCGCTGAGAGCAAATGCGGTTGGTGTAGGTTTAGAAGTCAACTGCTGCGTATAGTGTTGAAACGATTGATTATTAAAGTAGCTAGATTCGCAGTAAAATGCATACTAGATTCAGTGAGGGCAATTTAGGGTCGCCCGTCTATTTGTTCAGCTGTACCGGAAAAGCTCATTGTTACTTGACAATGTTATTCCTGCTCATCAATGGACTAATTTAGCAGTCGGCAGCATCCCCGAAAAGCGTGGTTCGTTGCGCTGCTGTGAGAACTGCGAAGTAGCCTATATTTGAGCGGTTATTGCTCACTGCAAGATGTGATGGCTTTTCAAGAGAAACTGTCTTGCGTGATTTTATTATCTGTTTCAAACGATGGTGGATTTTCCACAACGCTGTTACGGTGGCCTTCGACACGACGTTCTGGTTGCGAGAAACGACATCGCTCCTACTTGACGGTCGTTTTTCTCAAAATTTCAGGGCAGAATATATCCATTCTTAGTAATGATGAAACCTGAAAAAGGTGATCATGGCACTGTTCGGTGACAAGTCAGTGATAATTCACCGGAATTTTGCGACATGTCAACTGTTCCAATTCTCAAGCTAGCTTTGAGCTACCGGTCCAGCTCGAATCCTGATTTTGATGGAGAAACATGAATCAATCAGCTCACAAAATTACGCGAGGATGGTGATTTAGTTCCAGGATATATTTCAATTAGGAATTCCTCCCCGGATAATCAATCCATTCTTTGAAGTTTCCAGGCATGAAATGCTTGAGCAGCTGATTACTTTGTAGTTGGGGTTACCATGCGTCCTCTTTTAGGAGGATTTGTCCTCTTTTTTGACTTTTTTTAAAGTGTCTTTGGAGGACGCCTATAAATGTCCTATTTTTTAAGAATTTGTCCTATTTTTTCAAAATATTGGAAATTGGACTGAAATATAGGAAATCAGCGCTGGAGTAACGGTCTGGCGGGTTTTTCGGGACCTGAGCAAGAAAAATGACCTCTTTTTTTAGTAAACTAGCCACAAACTCGTGAAAAATTTACATTTTTTCCGGATTATACTCCGGTATTGTCAGTCTGAGAATTTTGAAAAAGCGTCCCTTTTTTCAGATTCCCAAAATATGGCAACCCTGATTGGAGTGCAGAACATTTGCGAGTTCAATTAAAAGTTCAATATATCTAACAATCGCTCTGGATACACAATGGAATATAAAATAAACTCTCTCACTGGATTTGGGTTCGCTTTTTCGTCGTTGCCCTCCCCCCCTCAGATTTTAAAGAACGTGTTCTCAGCGCCGTGACCAAGTTTTTGACTCGCATCAGAAACCGACTTGCCAGTAGGCCAACATGAAATGAACACTGGAGATTTTAGAATGAGATTGTTCCTATCAAAACTCAAACCCAATATGATGAGAATGATGATAATGATACACCAGCTTCATCCGTCTCATTATTAGCTGTATTTAATGCAGAACAACTTTCGTTTTATAATTGGGCGTGGTGAGGGGGTGTCGGGGGGCGGTGGCACTTTATTCGTTGTCCAGGGGGGCGGTAGCTCAAAAAAGTTTGGGAGACACTGGTTTGGATGGACAAGACTGATCTTCGTATGCTGGGGTGATAAACTGAAAAATTGGCCCGTTTACACATTTGAGGTTGAAACCCATAATATCGGACGGAGTGTCTGTCTTGCTTGAATTTGAAGTTCGGACAAATCTTTATTTAAGTGTGAGTAGAGCATGCTGGTGACAATAGTTTATTGTAAATATGTTCTCATGCTTTTTTCAAGTATATATGATAATGTCTAGGTAATTTGACTCGATTTAGGCTGATAGCTTGTCATCAGTACGGAAAAGCACAAAGCGATCTATAGACAAACTCGTAACACATGTAGCCTATATACCCTGAATTCTGGTCGATATGTCGCTACCTGTACGTACAGGTTTCGACTGAACGTATAAAATCCCGGTGCAAACGACAGTACCTTCTGACTACATGTAGGCTACTACTGCTAATATTGTAAGATTTATTCAATGTATATAACAACGAGTACGGTATGGACTGAATAGTGGCCTTCATATCGTATCATTCTCAGTGCCATTTCAGTAATAAGTTGATGTAGAGTCTATAATGACTTTTAGGCTGGCTATATACATGGCGTATGTCTATAAGTTCCTGAATTAGATTGGGATGGCCGAGGTGAACTGTTTAAATTTGCGGCTGTTTACTTCCGCTTGGATTAGATTAGACGTTTTAACTTCCGCCAGTTGGAGACATGGACATGCTGGGTGCAGTGTTGCCTCCGGATGTCATTCTCTGGTCTTCGTTCTCGCCGGGACTGGTTTGCGAGGGTTGAGATCCGGGGAGAGTTGTCGTACTGAATCCGATGCTGTTGTCAGTTGTCGTATGCTGATCATCGCCCTGGGATCCAGATCCTTCAGTACTACTTTCTCCCGACGAATCTTGAGAATCTTCACCGGATCCTGATAGACCTCTGTCATCACTTTCTTCGCCACTTCCCGTGCCGGATGTGGAGTCCGTCACGTCTCCCGACCCCTCATCCGTATTATTCCCTGACCCGACATCGATGTCTCGCTCGTCACCTGATCCGGATCCAGATTCATCCCCCGATCCCGGAAAATCCGGACCGTTAGGTTCGTCCCCGGATCCGGAGCCATCTGCGGGATCTTCCACGTCGCATTCAGTGTTAGCAACCACGCGCGTGCAGGTGTCAACCTTGCTTTTATAGGTCTCGAATCGGGCTTTGAACGCGGTCATTTCTTTCCTCCATACTTTGAACAGGGCGGTGGAGTCTGCGAATTATCAGCCATTAATGCATAATCCCTATTACTCAGCAGAGATAGTCAAAGTAGCCAGCGTCACTGCTAAAGTAGAAGTAGGGGTGAAGTGGTAAATTTATACTGAATTATAATAAAGTAAAAAGTAGAAGAAGCAATTTCCAAGACTATATTTCAAGTGGAAGTACAGAATTAGACACCTCAAAAGTACTCAAGTTAGGAAGTTTCGAACATCATATTATGTCGCTGGATCGCAGACATCTAGAATTAAATATGAAGTGACTATATATTTCCGAATCTGCAAGCCTATCTTCGCGAGTATCGCAAAATGACTGATGACGCTCCAGATGGGTACAATCTTCGCAAATACATATTCATTTAGCGCAATACCAAGGCTTTATCAGTGCTCTTCAACCTTTTTGGAGTGGTACACCCTTCAATGTCGTACCTCGGACTCATGTACCCACCCATGTCATGTCAGGTCAAGGTACATAAATAGAACTGCATGTGTCAACTAAAAAAAGTCATCAGGGTCATCCGTCTGTCAAATTGACAAAGGCCGTCACTTTCATCTGGCTGCCAAATATCGGTCCGTTACCAAGTCTGACCACTGAAATTAGATCGACAAAATCACGAGTTTCGCCTGCAGGATATAAACCACTGATTTCGAGTGCAACGTTTCTCATGCATCCCTGTGCACCCTCTTGTACTGGTGCACCTCTTGCGGATTTTTATGCACTCTGCGGTGCACCGTGCACGCCGGTTGAAGAGCATTGGGTTATAACAAATATTTCTTATGACAATTTCAGTCATACTACTAATAAAGTAAGTAGTTTTGACTAATAACTGTTCAAGTAGAAGTGGAAAGATAACCAACTCAAGTAAGTAGTGCAAGTATAGGCAAAAGCTACTCGAATACTTCGAAAAATTAGAATATCTTCGCTACTGACCACCTCTGTTACTAATGGCGTTATTCCAACTCTAGTCCATAGATGATAACTGATCAGAAGCGAAGTTATTGTAGTACACTAGCATAGTGGTTCCCAACCTTTCTATCCTCGCGGACCGGTAAAACTTCAAAACAAATCTTGCGGACCGGTGAACCTTCTAAAATCAAAATTAGCCCAAAATTCAACTACGACAAATGTAGGCAATTCAAATCTAATCTTGGAAACAAGTGTCGTCTAATTGCCCTGTCGGAATTTAACGAGGTTTGTTTAAAAGTATCTTTAGATGTCACAAATAGCTTGTCCGAATCGAGTGGTAGGCTACTCTTAATCTCTTATTTCGTACAACACTTGCTCCCTTGTGACGTATGCCCAAAGTAGACCATGAACTCTCTAGTACAGGGGCGGTCAACATACGGCCCGCGGGCCGGTTCCGGCCCGCGGACAGTTTCCCGTGTTAGTTGATAATGTGGCCCGCCGCCCGGTGTCCGGTCAATACCGAGAAAACCATTACCGAGAAAGCCATTACCGAGAATGGACATTACAATTTTTCCTTTCACATTATCAGCAGGTTAACTAAAAAAAGGTCAACTTTCCGGCTCAGCTCCCGAAATAACCGCCGGAGCCTTACTTCAGTGCTGATTTACTGTATCTCAGTCGAATATGCCATATATTTAACCTAAATTCTCAAAAAATAGGACGAAATCTCAAAAAAGAGGACATTTGGGCTTCCTTCGAGGACACTTTCAAAAATTCAAAAAAGAGGACAAATCCTCCTAAAAGAGGACGTATGCTAACCCTGGGATAAATTCAGCTATCCGGCCCGCCAAGTACTTAATTTATCTACATCCGGCCCGCCGACTGGAGAAGTTGCCCGCCCCTGCTCTAGTACGACACAATGCTGAAAAATAGGTTTTAAACTTTAATTCTAATTTAAAATTTGATGTTATTTCTCTAATTAAGGGACAAGCAACCAACTTCTTGCATTTTGTAATCGAGATATTCAGTTGTAATATATTTGGCGGACCGGCATGAAACTTGCCACGGACCGGCGGTTGAAAACCATTGTTGTAGCAGTTTTTTTTCTTCTAATTTTGCTGTTTTATTTTTGGACTGCTATGCCTTCATTACTACTTCAACTATATTTGTAGACAAACTACTTACTCCTCACTTGATATATTTTGTCAAGTAGAAAAAAGTGTTTGGGTATAGACTTGAATGGCTGGTTTAGTGAGAGCGTCATAACAGTGGGGTGATGTAGTCCATATACGTCAGTAGCATTATAAATTCTGACAATCACAGATATTTGTGGCAACTTTAATCATTTTGCGTCAGTCCCGACCATACGGTTGGCGACCAAAGTCCTCGGCGTCTGGTTTCAAGCTACTTCGTGAAACTACGTATACTTGAGTAATTTTAAGTCTTTCGTTTTCTACTTCAAATAGTTTTGGTATGTCATAAAACCCGCATTTCTATTTGTACTCGAGTGTCGCTAATTATATACTGCATTTATCACATCTGACAGATACAGTTGCCGTACCCTTGTATTTGCCATCCGCGCAGATGCATCTGGTGCAGCCCATCCTGTCATTGGCGCACATTTTCTTGCCGTCGGTGCTGCATTTGACGAGGTCGTTGTCCGGGCACGACATCGAATGTGCCGGCTCGCTTGCTCCTGTCTGGTCAGATTCTTCGCATCCGGACCTGACGACAATCATGATTGGCGTCACGAAGGAAGATGTACATGGGAACGTTCGGTTTATTATCAAAATTTCTTCTTTTCAAAACGCCACAAGACTGCGATACAATGAAAAGATAGGAAGGTGCCGAAACGACTTGGAGTAGTATTTGAGATCAGACACCCACCTGGGCCTAGGCGATGTAAGGAAGAGGCATTCACACTGAATCTAAAGTAAAAGAAGTCAATATAAAGGACAAGCGACAGAATGAGGTGGCATGTGACAGTGGGCGAAATCGATATGTCAGGTCGCGGTCTGGTAGAGTGGAGGAATGGCTAAAGTGCGATACGTAATATCTCTGCTCGTCTGGTCATGTATAGAACATCGCTATGGCACGTGTACTCGTCATATAGGACTACGCAGCGCGCAAATTCCATGCATACTTCAAACATTGTGAATTGCCGTAATGACGACTATATATCTGAGTCCGTCATGGCTCAGTTGTTCACACTGCGCAAAACACCCGCCGTATTATGTGGAGTGTGGTTTACCAGCTACTGCTGCTCGTTTGTTCTAAGACTTCATGTTAAGGAATCCCACCAAACAAATTCCAAATCCGGTCTAACTGGCAATACAGAGATATACTGGGTGATTGCTTCAGTATTTACTTTAGCTTTTCCACCAACATAAGACATGTTTCCGTTCACAACTTGGTTACATTATTGCATACATTTGAATATTTTTGTATTGAATACCACGACAGTTACACTGGGTCTCGACAATTACATATGGGAGATTGTTTGAGGCCGAGGGGGATGCTAGATTAAATAGACCTTACTTATAGTCGTTTTAGCAGTATCCTATCTATTCTCGATATCGCATTGTACATTGTGTTTTGAGCGGATAAAAATAATAGATTATAACGATTGGATGGACATACCACCATTCGTCGAATCTCTCAATCCAAGTCAAGGTCTCAACGGTGTATTTTGTATATTCACACATCCACGACCGAACCCTTTCTCGGAACGGTGTCCGGCACGTGACTTCCGCGCATTCTGCGATTTCCAACGCGGCGAGTAAATCTTGTTCGTCAGCTTCTGGCGCGCGCTCATTCGTTGTTTCGAACATTGGTCCGGATTCCGCTGTGGTAATGTTATATTTTTTTTTGTGAAATTCTCCCAATCTTCAATAATTTTTAATAAGATATTTGTAGCTAAAGACCACTTTGTTTTGCCAGTTTTGTTTTTACTAAATTTACCAGTTACACGAGTTTTCGGAGAACCGTTCCGACATCACAGATGAGCAAGAAACATAAGTGTTTTCTTCGAATTTTCGGAGTATATACTCATGTCTACTTGCAATACTTCGTCAAGTTTTGTAAGTCCTCAGACTGCTTACACTTCTACTTGACAGTTGTGAATCAAAACTACTTCCTTTACATATTGTAGATTTTCTTTTATATCTTGAACAGTCGTTTTGGAATAACTTTGCATCACTTTTATATTGCTGGCAAATGGCTGCTGTATCACGGGAGCTGAATAAGTGAATAGATTCCCAATAATTACACATATTCGTACTGTCAAGAATAATTTTACATGCGTTAATTCCGCCGATGCAACTTGCAATTTCGAAAGATAGCCTACCTGCGCTCTACTGCTAAATATGTGCGCGGCCTCGACTAAATTTACTTTGTGAAACTACTTACTTCAGTGCTTTACAACCATTTCCTTTGCTACATCTGCTGATACTTGTTTAACACCTCTGGTTAGCGCTTCCTGTTAATTAATTTATGTGCGTACACAACCGCACGCGAACGTTTCGTCCATTTCAACCTGTCACGTAGTAGTACATTATAATTAGGGCTGGGCNCNNTGATTCGAGTACTCGAATCTGAATCGAGTAATTATTTTAATGATGCGAGTCGAGTAGCAAAAGACGATTTTTTCGAGTACTGAAATTAAACGCTCCTCGCCACTGAAATATATTTTATCGACGAGAATTATGGTTTCGATACTATCTTCCACGGTGGAAGCCTTGAAACCTGGATTGGCCGTATCGTAGCATACGAAACATAGTAGCTATACGAACGATATTGGAAATAACACACTTCCGAAGTTATGGTCCTCCGACAACATTGTCACAAAGTGAAATGAAATCGGTAGGGTCGAAATAATACCAAAGTATCTTTAATGTGATGGATAACAGACATTATATTCTTTGTGATGGNATAAAAGGAACATAATTTATTGACACGTTATACTGTTATTACGTAATAATTAGTGATACTCGAATATACTCGACTCGACTCGAAGCATAATACGTGATTTAGAATCAATCACGCAGGTAATCGATTTTGCCCAGCCCTTTATAATATAACGATTAATCCAACTATATGCCGCCGCTATCACGATTATATGCACTTCACATTTACGTTAACTCCATTACCGTGATTTATGTTCACTTTTTCAGTTCAGCGCTTACCGGAGTGGTCGTTGTCTTGTGGAGATAGCGACTCCAGGTAAAGCTCTTCTGTGGGAGTTTGCCGTATCGTTATTTCAACTGCAATATATTGGAATTGATGGAAATTTGACACACGCTGCATGCATCCGTAGCACTTGATTCAGCCAGAGTAAGAACCGATGATCTATGACCTAATATTGATACTGGGTGATGACAGAAAATTTATAATTCACACTAGCTATGCTGCCGAGAACTATCACAGACATGTCTGTATCGTCTTGGGGTGAGGCAAAATGCGGACACAGTGCATATAAGGGTTGTAATGACTCTAGTCGCGATTTTTGGTGATTCAACATGACTCGAGTCTTTTTTTTTCAAATGTGTAAAATGACTAGACTCGACTCGAGTCAATTTTTGTGTTGACTCGACTTGTACTCGAGTCATTGTGCATGACTCGAACCAAGGCATTTGACTCGAGACTAGGACTGCCAAGACAGACATTTCATTGTTAATTCAAAGAAAAGTAAAGTTTCCACACTATAGGTATTTCGTCTATCAGTCCTGATACTTGGAAAAGAGCGCCAGAAACTGTTAAGACTGAGGAAAATTACTGTACTCTCGATGCGAGCCATTCTAAATCACTTTAGCAGAATTGAAAAAGTGGATTGAGCCGGTTTGAAGTGAAAACCGAACAGTGAATATGATGACTTGGACTCGGACCCGAGTCAAAACACTATGACTCGGACTCGACCCTCTATTAGCTGACTTGGACTCGGACTTGACTCGGTGGTGAATTGAAAATGACTCGACTAGACTTGAGTCAAAACTATAAAAGTGAGATTGACTTGTGACTCGGAACCTTGTGACTTGGTTACAACCCTGATGCATATAGTGAAAGTTCTAAGCAACGAGCTTGGGAAAGTCAGTATAGTGGTATTGGGAAAAATCTAGGATCTGGCTGATTCGATTCTGATTCGAAGTAATCATCAATATAATAGCAAGGCATAGTTCAAATACGTGTCTTTTATATATGATCAGTAATAATTGAATGATGTCAGTTACGCTCAATTTTACAAACTTCGAATCCTTCAAGACGAACTAGCGACATTAGGGCAGATTGATCGCTGAGTCACAGAAAAAGCGATCCCATGTTCTGAATCATATGATAAGACAGGCCGGTCCAGCCCAAGCCGTAAGTAATACTGACGCTCTAAAGGCAATACTCGTTTCGCATTTATTTTTTGATTGTAAGCATAATCATCATCCCTGACCCTTGGCACTCCTTCATTTATCATTATTACCGTTTTGGAAGTTTGTGGACACTCGTGTGTGATCGCATTCTGCGTATATGCTAACGACGGTAATGCTATGATGGTTCTGATATCCGCTGCGAGTTGAAAGAGGCGATAGCGATGGAAATATTATCGTTCCTATCCATTACCCCCTATGTGTAAGGCTAGACCTATAATAAATAAATCCTACATGAAAATTATGCAGAAGTATTTGCCGGTGTCTGCAAGCTATAATTTACCGCATATTTATTCGTAATCAGCAGGCCCGAACTCGTCAGTCTTTTCCAGAATTACGCTGCACGGGCTTAGTCGCAACGTTTCAGTATTCCTATCCGTATTGCGCGATATCATTAGTAGAAAATAATTCCTTGCTACTTTACTTACGTGAAATTTGTTCATCGTCTGTAGTCGGTTCACGTCGCTCTGTGGAAAAAGAAGAACTAGATATTCTACGGACGTGGGATGGAGAAATTGTCATGTCAATAATTGTGGTGCAGCTTCGCACATTTTTAAGGAATTCATTGGATATTCCAGGTAGCCGAGTCGTTGTTTATGAAAGTCCGGCTGGATCTGGTTTGAGTCATAACCCGAAAGGTAGATATTTTGGTCTAATCAGTAAATAGATTCTTTGCCACCAAAAAGTCTCCTCGGCTATAATAGAGCCTGGCGTCACAATAACTTCAACGGGAAANCTCTAGTACCACAGCACGTCACTTCTGTCGTTTATCTGCCAATAATAGTATATGGCTCAAATTGAAATGGAGAGGCATTAATGATGCATATGAAGCAATCGTACAATGGAAATTCTTGGAATATTTTATGAGAATATTATTTACCTTCTAGCGGGAAAATCTCTGGCAGATCTGAAAATCAAAGATATTATGGAGTATAGTACATGTATAGTAGGGNTGTTCAAAAATAACTTTTTTTTCCCGATTCAAGCCGGTCACCTCTTAAATCGTCAGGTTGCAGTAGAAAACCTTGCTCACCAAATTTCACTCGATTCCAACCAGTAAAGGCCTCCGCAGATCCAATTAAAATTTTTAACTTATTATGGAAAATTAAAAAAAAAATTTTCCAAATTTTTCTGCCAACCCCATGAAATTGTTGAGCTGTCTTCAAAGACGTTGCAAAACAAATTTAAGTCAATTCCGACCAGTAGAAGCGGACTTATTGGAGTTTTTCGTTGAAATTTCTCGGATTATCCTTGATTGGTGGATAATCCGCGATTTATCAACGAAAAACTCACATAACTCCGCTTCTACTGGTCGGAATTGACTCAAATTTGTTTTGCAACGTCTTTGAAGACAGCTCAACAATTTTATGGGGTTGACAGGAAAATTGGGAATTTTTTTTTTTAATTTTCCATAATAAATTAAAAATTTTAATTGGATCTGCGGAGTCCTATACTTGTTAGAATCGAACCAAATTTGGTGTGCAGCGTTTCTTAGGGTAACCTGACAATTTAATCAGTGAATGGCTGGAATCCGAAGAAAAAAGTTATTTTTGAACAGCCCTGCTGTATATGATTTTACCCTTAACTGCTTTTCTTTAATCTGCCTATATTTATAATTATGCCCGCCTTTCTGATGGAACTAGGTTCTAGTAATCAGGGTTGGATTGACAAATCAAAAATACAAATAGTTAATGATGTAGGATGGATCGCCTAGACTTTTAAGATTTATAAGTAGCTCGCATGCTGAGAACTAGATTAGGGAGCTTCATGTTAACCGTATTGCACATCGCAAGAAACGAATATCGCATTTTAAAGGGTAGCCTCAGTTTTGGTGTTTAGCAAATGAATATTTGTGGCTGTAGAAGTGGTCGTAGCGTGTGGTAGCGGTATTTCCACATGTTGAATCACACGCTTTACTAGATATTTAATTCACATATGTATCCTTGGTGGTGCATTCGCAATGATGGATCAGCAACCATTAGCTTGGTATTATGTCATCGTGAGTAATCAGACGGCTATATATTGTTTATTTATGGCCAGCGATATCGATCAGGCGTTAGTTTTTCCAGAAGATTCGCATTGTATGCATCACTTCTGCAATCATCTAGTCTAGATTCTAGATTAGCATACTCCCGTTTCCAAACATACATTCTGACGTATTACGTCACACGATACAAGCGGTATCATCTTGCTGAATAAGCATATCGCTACACCGTGACGGGCTATCGCTAGACAACGCGCTGTTTCGCATTGCTACAGCTGATCATGATGACTAATTCATCAAATGCTACCGTGCGCGTTTTACGGATGTCTGCATATAAGCTTTCTGACTGCATCGCCTTGTCATGAGGAATCCTGGAGCAGTGATTATCGGTACAGTGTCATATCACCTCAGATACCAAGAATTGCCGACACAATTGTTGAACAGCACTAACCTTTTTCGCCTTGGTAACTCCATTCGCTAGCAGTGACGATATGAAGTAGTATACCTGAAAATGAAATGATACATTTACATGTTTCAGTATCCCACACTGAACTATCAGAGGTAGTAAGTAACGAAGTACTGCTACATTTACGAAGTAGTTATGTAGGTTTCCGTTACTTGTATTATTTACCACAGTAATTATGTTCTGAACAACTCCCACTACTACTTAGCAGTTCTGCATAACTGCATGCGTTTTAAACTTTATTTTTAAAAAGTGTAAATACGCTTTGGGATTTGTTTGCATTCACTTTCAGGAGTGGAGCTGTCATACCAACCTGCCGCAATATACCACCTAACAAGTTTACTGGATATCTTTTCGCACATTTGTAGTGAAATTAGTCATTTTGCTCTATAGTCGTGGGGATGCACTCTGCAATTCCGACAATAACCGCCTCTGACAATTGTCAACTAAACCACTTCTCTGAACAATATAGTCTCGACGGAAGACTAGGTACACTGGAATTACCAAGTATTTCCAAGACTTATCTCCTGCATTTTCTAAGACACCGACCTCAGTACACGAGACCGAGTCAAGTTTCGCGCAAAATGATTATTTCCTACGCATACCTCTAATCTACACATATGGAAAAAAATGGATCTTGCAAAAGGGAGGGGTTAAATGGATATCACTGGAAACGCGACGATGCCGTCTTAAAGTGATGCAGGCAAGATGTTTTCAAGTCGACTGATCGCGTCGAAGCAAAATGCGTCACCGGACTGTTTCATCGCGCTTATAAGTATCTGTCTCTCTCTCTCCCCCCTCTCCCTCTCTTTCTCTCTCTCTCTCTCTCTCTCTCTCTCTCTCTCTCTCTCTCTCTCTC